>JASDQU010587256.1:13387-45908 GCA_032191745.1 Picea mariana | reverse complement strand
GTGTATTCTACTGAAGGAAAAAACTGCAGTTCAATGATCCCCTCGTGTACTAAGTCACGGATGTAGTGCATGTGGATCCTGATGTGATTTGTTCGCTGCCTCTGAACTGGATCTCTGTAGAACTTCATAGTGCTCTATTTTTCACAGGAGATGATGATCGGCCGATGAAACTGAATGGCCAACTCAGTGATAAAATGTTGTAGCCACATAGCCTAAATGTTTATGTTAACTACCCCTCTGTACTCTGCCTTGCCTAAAGATAGAGAAATAACAACTTGCTTCTTGATCAACCAATAGATAGGCCCAGAACCAAGAGAGAGTGAGTAACAGAATGTAAACTTGTGATTAATATTATCGCCAGCCTAGTCAGAATTAGTAAACTCGATGAGGTCCAATGTAGAGTTTGTTTCATAGTGAATCTCAAAGGTGATGGTGCCTTGTATGTATCGAAGGATATGCTTTTCAGCCTTCCAAAGTAGCTCATCTGCCCTTTGCATGAACCTGGAGACTGCAGCAACTGCATAGGAGAGGTCTGGTCTGGAATGTGTGAGAAAATAGTGCAATGTGTTTTCAACCAGTGGAGTGTCCCCGCCATCCTCAAGTCTGACTTCTGATAGGAAAGGAGTCGAGGCAGACTTTCAGTCTGTCATGTGAAATATCTCAAGGAGATATCATGCATACTTGGCCTGAGATAGTTTGATGTCTGATGCATCCTAACTGATCTCAATTCCAAGGAAGAAATGTAGCGGACCCATGTCCATCATCAAGAACCTATCATGTAGAATCCTCTTGACTGCAGCAATCGTTGAAGTCAAGAAACCGGTGATCAAAAAATCATCAACATACAGAACTAGGAGTAGAAGTGAATCAGTCGTTCTAAGCATGTAAACATTCGGTTTTGACTTACAACGTACAAAGTTTTGTGACAACAAGTAGGAGTCCATATTGGAATACCATGCCATCGCAGCTTGCTTGACGCCATAAAGAGACTTCTTCAGTCAAAATACCAAATTTGAATCTTGCATAAATCCCTGGGGTTTCTCCATATAGATATCCTCAGAGAGATTGTCGTGAAGAAATGTATTATTCATGTCCATCTTATGGAATTCCCATCCCTTGGTTGTTGCAATGGAAAGTTCCAAAATTTATGGAATCCATATTCACTACTGGAGCGAAGGTCTCATCATAGTCAATGCCATGCACCTGCTGAAATCCTTTGGCAACTAGCCTGGATTTGTATCTACTAATATGTCCATTTGTTGCGCTCTTGGTCCTGTAGACCCATATGCACCTGACAAATTTCCTTCTTGAAAGAAGGGGAACCAGATCCCAAGTTTGGTTCTTGAGGAGGTATTTGTACTCCTCCTACATGGTGGATTCCCAAAACAGATTTCCAGGAGCCTCGACATAAGACTGTGGATCTTAAGACTAAACCAAGAAAATATGTATGGGTGGAAATGGTTCAGTGGCAATGAGTGCAAGAGGAGGCTCCTCAAAATCAGATCGAGTCCACCTAGTATCAGTTGGATCCCCAACAAGATCCCATGCATCCTGAAGAGTAGTTTGGGTTCACTTGGGCCTCGACTCTGGCTCTACATATGCATAAGAATGCACTGACTCTGCATATGAATGTACTAACTCTGTATCTGGATCATTTGAATCCTTTGAATCATAACTCTCATTTGAAGAAGATTCGACATGTGCATGTTCATCATCTCTAACAGGTGGAAGAACAAAAAAAATTGCATGCAGTTGTTGAGGTACATGAGAGACACTTTCCTCGAATTGGACACTATGCTCAATGATGAGTTGGCCCAAGGAAATATCAATGAGTCTGTATCCCTTCACACCTTCATGGTATCCAATAAATATACACTCTATTCTCTGTGGATCAAGTGCCTTCCTCTTCTCAGAGGGAATCCTGGCCCATGCATGTGAACCGAAAATACGAAAGTGGGTCACTTTCGGTTTGAGGTCGCTCCAAGCCTCGTAGGGGGTCTTACCCTTGAAATATCTATGGGGAGATTTTTTTTGGATGTAGGTTGCACAATTAATTTCTTAATCCCATAATCTCTATGGAAGTGACTTTGCATGTAGCATGCAAGATGCCATCTCTTTTAGAGATCTATTTTTTCCGCTCAGCAACTCCATTTTGCTGCGAAGTATAGGGAACTGTGTGTTGCAACTGAATCCCTGCCTCATGACAAAGATTATGTATCTTATGGTTAACATACTCTCCCCCATTATTTGTTTGGATGAATTTGATTTTCTTTCCTGACGGTATCTCAACAAGGGCTTTGAAATATTTGAGGTGTTAAAAGACCTATGATTTTTGCCTGGGAGAGAAAATCCATGTGAAGCATGAGAAATCATCAAAAAAAATGATCACGTACCTTTCTTTACTGATTGATGGATGTGGAAAAGGGCCCATGAGGTCACTATGGATCATATCTAAAGGAGACAGACACTTATGTGTCTTTCCTTTGTCGAAATTCTCTTGAGAGTATTTTCCAAGAACACATCCCTTACAAATTCTTTTGGATAAGTGGATGTAGGGTAGACCATCAACCATTCCCTGCTTGCTAAGTTGTTGCATATATATGAAATTTAAATGCCCGAACATTTCATGCCATATCCTATTGCTTTCATTAGCATGGGTAAGCAGTAATGCAGAATCTGGTTCAATAAATTCAGAAAATGTGTAGAGTCTATATTGATGATTTACCTCACCAGTAGAAACCCTAGAATTGGTTTGCATGAAATAGATATCCATTGCATCAAGTGTGAATATGACTCTCTTTTCGATGCTAAATTTATTCATCTGATACATGGAGAGAAGTTTGACGAAAATTTTGGGAACATGCAGCACATTCTCGAAGATTTCGTTTGTGAGTTCAATCCTTCCTTTGTCGATGACCTCGACTCGAGAGTTCTCCCCCATCAGAATAGGGGGAATTTTGCATGCATCCAATGAATAATATACTTTTTTTTTGTATCCATGTGGTGTGATGCTCCTGAATCTACTATCCAAACATCGGGAGAGGAGTTGATGGAAATCAAAGCATGGCTAGAATTGTCTTTCTTGGGATTATGATTCTTCTGGCTTCTTCTTCTTGGAACCCTTGGGGATGTGATCTCTAAGGTTGTTTTGTTGAAGTATTTGGGTCATTATATCTATATCTTTCTACATACATGTGGATTCTAGATGGAATCCTTTATGGCAGTAAGTGCATTTCTCCCTTTTTCTTCCCTTTCCCCCTTTGGATACGGAGGCATCGTGGAAGGTTTTTGAGTACCCTTCCTTATTTGGATTTGCATATGATTTCCTTTTGTCTTTGTCTTTAGATATATTATATTGATGACCTCTTCCATCTTGCATAGTAAGTGCATGCTCATTTGGGCCTTTGATTTTTCCCATGTTGATGGCTTGTTCTATTCTTGTCTCAGAGATTCGATAAATTCCTCAAGAGTGTTGGGTATGTGTTATATTATTTGCATGTGTGTGTGTGGGCACATTAGATATGACAATTGCGTCTGATGATCCCTCGTACTAGTGCTATGTTTGTGCCATGTGCGTTGGGTGCTTTCCTAGGGGGGTCCCAGGGGGGGCAGGTATGCCCCCCCCTGGTTATGTGTAGCGTTCGGCAATGGGCGGTAGCCCGAGGCCGACAGGGTTCGGGGTAGCGCCCCAGAATATTGTTTTTGGGCAGTTTTTGCTATTTTTAGCGGATTTTTCTATTTTTAGTAGTTTTGTAAATTAATCCCAAATTAAGGGATTAGGGTATTGGTATCTACGAGATACCTAAAATCATTGTATATATTGTATGATGAATGGTGAAATTCGACATAATGAATATAAGAAAGGTTTTCCCAGTTGACGGTTTTCGGTATAAAATCTATGTGTACTCTTTGTATGAGCCATTGATTAAATTATGTTTTGCTTAAGAATCTATATGCATTGCTTTACTTCAGAGGTTTAAAACTTACAAAGAGAGGGCATCTTTCAGGTGGCTCCAGAGGCCAATCTAACTGAATGAAATGTGGATACGAACACTGAGTATTATGGACCACATTTGGAAATAATGGTGAGAACCATTTGTTTCTCCTCCTTATATTTATCAACCCCACAAGCCTTGAGTTGCGAAAACAAATCCTTATATTTGGTAAATAAATCTTGGAGATTGTTGAAGATTTTTGGATCCAATGTGAGAAATTTCACCTCGATCATGTGTCCCCTCATCTTGTCCTGTTTTCCAAAAATACATTCCATGGTGGTCCAGGCTTCATTGGGGTTTTACCGGAGAATATGTGAAAGAGGAGTTCAAGAGAAATGAGACTGCAAATTGTTTTGAACGCTTCATCCATTTGATTTAGATACTTGAATTTTTCTATGGTTGATGGTGGTTCTACCTCTTTGTTCATGGTTAACCTTTACAATCCTCTGCTTTGAAGATGCATTATCATATTCTCCTTCCATTCAAAGAATTTGTAAGGTGTAAGAATGAATTCTTTTGGAAATTCCATTTTTTTGTTGTCTTTAATCTTTGGTACTTGCAAAAATAATTTGGCTTGTATTTTCCCTAGCAGTTCATCAACTCTGATACCATGAAATGTGTTGAACCTGCGTAGAATAGATCTAGCTAGGAATTGATATACACAGCTGCAGAGAAAATATGAGAAAAGAGAAGCAGGAAAGAAATAATGGAAGAATTCTCATTAACCAAATGAATGAATGATAATTTACACATGATATACTCTGAATAATTCAACCAATGTGCACTGAGGGAGAAGCCAATGCCCCATAGTGGTGGTATAGAGTGATATGGACACACACCAATAGTTACAAGAGTAAACTTCCACCTAGTATAGTCTCTTGGGCAGTTACGGGAGTGAATTTCCACCTAGCTGAGTTACCTAGTCTATCAGTCTTCAATTAACTGACTGAAACAGAGTGAAGTGAGGAGGAGATCAGTGAATCATGAGTAATGCGCTAGTCTAGTGATGATCCCAAGGACAATGCACATTAGTTGGTGATGATCCCAATGTTGCATGGTGATAATACCAATCTAGTATCTAGACTCCACTCAACTGATCAAATTGAAGACTCCCTTAAACTTTAGGAGACTGGATAATGACTAATAAACATAGGAAAACCTTACAAAAAAAAACCTAGGTGTGTGTGAAGTAACTCCAACATCCAACAGAAAAATGAAGCTATTGAAGTCCTCCTTTCCAAGCTTTGGTAACCTGCAAAGTTGTAAATACTTGCTACACAATGAGGCAAGAAAGTGAGTCCTTTAAAATGGCCTACAAACTACTTTGCAAACTCAAAGAAAAGAAACTCACATAGATCTACAGCAATACTACTATAGATCTATCCCCAGCAAAATAACTCCAAGCTGTAGAAATAACTACAAAATGCATAAATATTTCCTCCCAAGAACATCAAACAAGAAAAACAAAATTACTCCAATATAACACCACAAGGACACCAAGAGTTCCTCCAAAACTTCTCTTTTATTATTGAAAATAATGGTTGCAATATGGAAACAATATTACAAGAGAGAAAATGGGAGAAGAGAAAGAGAGAGAGAGGAGAAAATTGAGAAGCATGGAGTTTCTATGAAATTAGATCCAAAAAATGAGGAGAGAGGACTTTATTTTAAGGGAGGGAGAAAGGAGAAACCCCCCTTGCATGCATTACAAGTGTCACTCCCAAAAGAGGGAGGCTCACTCAAAGGGGGGGGCACCATGAGAGAGGGGAACTCCCATTAGAAGAGGAAACTCAAAAATGTGGGAAGATACCCCCTATAATAAGTTTAAACCTCTCTCTAATGCCCCAATGGGTCACCCAAGGTGTGGAATGGGCCCCCCATGTGGTCCCCATCACCAAATGACCAATCCAATGGAGATGGTGAGCCCCACAAGAAACAAATTCTCCCCCCCTCTCTAAAGTTAAGTTGAATGAGAGGTAGGAAAGGGGGGAATTTGATTTATTTGACCCCCTATTACACATAAATGACTTAGGAAACAAATTTTCCCCCTTTTCTCATGTTTTACAACTGTATGCAAAATTTGGCATTTTTAATTTAGCCAATTATTTGTTATTTTTTTACTGACTTGGACTCCTCTTGGACATTGACCTCGTTAAACTTGTCCAATTGAGTTGAAACTTGTTCCAAGGGTGTAGGGGGTCATAATCCAATTTTTTTTAGTACTCAAACCCCTATACAAAATTCCCAAGGACCAAATTTTTACATTTTTCATCAAAAATAATTAAAAATTTCTAATTTACGTGAAATTTTAATTATTAAAAAATCCTACCAAAACTTAACAGAATTACGAAAGACTCTAGGAAATGTCTATCATGGTCATATACAATAATTTCATCCCTTATTCCCCTATTGGGCTCGATCATTAGAACGCCTTTCACCACTTTGGAGGAAATTTGAGTGAAAAACTCAAGTAATTAAAATTGTTGGAAAAGAAACATTAATTACCCAAGGAAAAAAACACTCAATGAAAGGACTTCCCTAATAATAAATTCCTAGGACACTAAATAATTACAACTTGACCCATGCTAACATGTTACATTACATTTCGTGGAGAGAGAAAGAAATTTTGGGGGCAGAATTTCCCTGCTAAGCCAAACGTCTCCAAACTTGTATTCATGGTACATGACGTTGACACCTAGTCGAAATATGTGGTCAAAAAACCGAATCCACTCCGTGAACTAACTGCAATGGTGAAAAACCAGTGGAAGTATTTACTGCAGTTCGGTGTGCCCATAGAGCAAGGTACAGCATCACGTACCAATTATATTTACTCTACCTAACAGTGTTTTACAAAATGGTGTTGATGGATTTATTCACGGCCTCCACTTGGCCATTTTCCTAGGGATAATAGGATGACAAATGATGTTTCTTGAACCCCAATTTTGATGCCAATTTTTTCATCATCATGTTCTGAAAGTGACTGTCGTGGTCAGTGACAATCTCCTTCAGAATTCCAAACCAAATTATTATTTGATTGAATACGAAGTGTGTTGCAGTATCGCCATCATATTTGATTGTAGGCATGGCCTCAACCCACTTGGTAAAATAATCCACGGCCACGATAATGTGATGGTGCCCCGCAGTCGAGGTTGGGTTGCATTCAATCAATTCCACCTCCCACTTGGGGAAGGGACCGACAGTAATGACTGGGTGCAAAGAGACAGGCTGTGAGCACGTCTTATGAGTGAACACCTGCCAAGGGTGACACTTATTGACCACTTCTACACAATCTTTAAAAATCGACGGCCAAAAATAACCAGCTCGCAATATTTTTTGGGTTGTCGCAACCCCAGATAAGTGACCAGCACACGCCCCACTATGACAGTCATTAAGTACGGCTTCATATTCTTCGTGAGTCAAACAACAATGCAAAAAAGAATCTACCCCTCGGCGATACAAAGTGTCGCCAATAATGAGGTAGTTTTTGGCTTGATGGCATATACGTCGTTGGTCGTCCCTCGAAAGATGTTGAGGAAGCTTCAGAGAATGAATATATATTAAAATATCTCCATACCAGGAGTCTGAAGACGAGATAAGAAAAATGTGTTCATCAGCAAATGAGTCATCATAAACAGTATCCTCATCCTTCGGAAATCCGACATTAATTTCGCAAAGACTAACGATTTCTTAGATTTTACGAAAACAAAAAAGAGATCAAACTCCTGCAAAATCACAATCCATTTATTGTATTTCCCCCCTATGATATGTATTGTCAAGATGTATTTAAATGTATTGACATTGGAGACCATAGTAGTCTTGCAAAATAATATATAATGGTGCAATCTTTGAACCACATACACGGTTGTTAAGGCTAACTTCTCCACGTGAGAGTACTTAAGTTTAGGACCAATTAGATTTTGACTAAGATAATAGATAATGTGCTCATGGAGCTCATGATCCTCCTGAACAAGAACCATACCAAGATTCCCTTCAAACACGGCTATATAAAGAAATAAATCTCTACAATAGTCTGAAGGACTAAGCAAAGGTGCCTACACTAGGGATTTCTTAAGGGTATCGAAAGACTCCTGGGCTCACTCATCCCATATGAATGGAGTATACTTTTTCAAGAGACACATGAAACCCTTAGTGATATTGGCATAGTTGGCTATAAAATGACATAGGAAGTCATATTTCCCCTATAAACCCTGAAGTTGTTGAATATTGTGTGGGCAAGGAAATCAAAGTATTTCCTCTACCTTCATGCAGTACACCATGATCCCTTTCTCAAAAACTATAAATCCTAAAAGGTAGTGCAGAATGTTGAATTTTTATGCTTGATCAACTTGTTAACATTCTATTCAATTTTCAATAGCATAAGCATCATGAAGCATAAACCGTAAGCATTAATTACAACATACAATTATCCAAGATCACAAGAAGATAACCCTGCACAAAATAAACAAGAGACATCCTGGGAAACCCTTCTTCGCAAGGGAGAATGATCTGAAAATAGAAGGCTGACTTGTTATGCTATGCAAGCACCCTCTACTTCATTAAAATAAACTTTACAGGACCTTGCTTCATGTGCTAAAATATGCAAGATAGTTTATGTGCCAAATTTATGTATCTTCTTGTAAATGCTTATGTGTGAGGATATGTTCTTTTAAATGGTTATATATGTACTTTCAATAAATACACAGCAACATAACTTGCAGCAAATAAACCATCAAACTCAGAATAATCACAACATGATAAAGGAGTTCACCCCCCTCCGGGCTACATCTCCTTGAGCCTCCATTAATGGACTTGGCTCTTTGGGATTAATTTGTCAAAAGTTATTTTACAAGCTGTTTCTCAACTCCAATGGAAATTCTGACTATACCATTGGGATCATAATACATAAAAACCCCAAAAATGACTAATAAAACTCTGAAAACGGATCATGGCTCATCTGGGCATGACCTCTTCTACATGTGGCCATAAGCTTCCCTGAGATTCTCTTTGGAAAAAACACCTGTAAAATTCCTCAAAAGCCTCTGAAACCTGTCCCAATTTGTTCAAAGCATAACAATTAGCCAAAAATGATTATTCATTCACAGAAAACAAACATAGGCTCACCAAAACATGTCCTCAATCAATGAGGGCTTCAAGCTCCCTGGAGCTTGCTGAAACTTCAATGGCTAAAAACCTGAAAAAGAAGTCTTCAAATGGCCTTGATAACAGTTCCAATGGATTAAGGACGTCCAAAAACCCCTAGCTGGGCTTTTATGGCACCTCATTCGGCCAAAAAATGAGAAAGATAGGCCTCCTGCCATCCTCTTCCTTCAAGCTTGCTGGCTCTAGTTCGCCAAAACGCACCTCTGTGTGCTTGAACCAAGAACATGCTCCAAAATGCGTGTTTAAACCCAGCACCACATAACTGGCTAAATTGTCAAACAGTTAGCGGAACTAAAACCCCCAACTGCCAAGCCGTTGGGCATATGGGTCATCCATACGACCGCGCACTCATCTGAAAAGGGCCAAGAGTTTTAAACGAATGAAAATGCGCCAAGAGTTTTAAAAACTAACTCCCGCGTGTGCTCCATATGTGGTCATATGGTGTTGTATATAGGACCGGGGCTAACATTCAAATATCAAATCCCCGCGCGCACAACATTCGAAATATATGTTAAGGTCATATGTGAAACACAATAGAACCGCGGGTTTAAATATGTTTAAAACACACGCGCCGTAGATCCATGTAGCAGTGGTCATATGTTATGTAATACAACCACGGGTCGGGGCTAAGCCCCGGCCCGACCCCCCCGCCATATAAAAATAATTCAAACTTAAATACAATAAAAACCATCTGACTTACAAGGAACAAAGAGTGGCACGTCGGTCGGGCGGCCATTACCAAAGCGTTGCATAGTGTGAGGTGGTCCATGGTTCGAACCCCATGGACTACATAAAATTTTAAACAACAAACCATAGCCAATAACGGGGTGCCACGTGGCAGCCCATGACTAGGCCATGTGGCAACAAAACACTTGCCAAAATAATGCCATGTGTCATCAAATGATTCACCCAAATCTGTCAATAGATGATTGCCATGTCACCAACTACCATGTCAGCGTACGGTCATGCCACGTCAGCATCTGTACGGACTGTACGGACTACACAGTCAGCGTCCCTTTTTTTTCATGTTTGATGATTCGAATAGATCACAATATCTCTCGCTTCCAACATCCGTTTGAGACGAAACGAGTTGCATTGGATTCATGATGACGAGGGCTATGCTCTCATTCGTTTTGAGGCAATTCTGAGAATGTTGGTTTTTGAGCTAAAATTTGACCCCTGGTCCAGATTTTGATCAGAGAAAAACAAAGAAGCAACCTTTCACTAGATAATAGATAGTCCAAGAGAAAATCCAATAACCAAGAAGAAGTGCACTAGAATCCCAAGAGGCTAGCGCTACACAAGAGAGAGAAAGTGATCCAAGTGTGTTATGAAAAAATGAGAGATAGTTCTCTCTATTTATACAAGTCCAATGAGAACTTTATCATTTCCAAAAGGTGTCTTTTCATCCAGGTTGGCTTCAGGAGATTAGGTCTTCTACACAAGACATTGGGATTCTGATGGGTCTTCTACACAAGATGTTGGGATTCTTCTTGTCTCTGGTCATCATAGTGAAAGGTTGCATCAATATGTCACACATGGTTGCACCTAGTGTGAATGTCCTCATTTATTCTAGGGGATAGTACCCACTAGAGGAATTCATCATCATCATCAAGGGTTGATCCCTCATGATGTGTCCACTTGGTCAACTCCAAAGTGACATGTCCACATGGTATTCTCCCATGGAACGTTAGCTTCCCTCCTAGGAAATATTTTCACTTTTCTAACAAGTGTCTTCCTCAACTGAGTCTTAGAGGAGCATTCAACCCAACCCGATATGGGGTTAATATCAGGGGAATCCCCACAGATCAACCCAGCCTATCCACCTGGGGAGAAGACCCATCTCAGGTAAACCTATCCCAGCACAACTGAGGAGAATACCCATCCTAGGTCAACCCAGCTGAGTCCATCAGGGAGAATATACAGAGAAGGCACAGGTCGACCCATCCCACTACTCTGGGGAGAAACCCTGAAGAATCTCTCACAAATATGCAATCATCAACACTCCCTCTCAGCAAGAGGTACATTCTCTATCAAGCCAAGTTTATCATGAAATTACATGAACTTCGACCTAGTAAGGGGCTTGGTGAGAACATCTGCGATATGCTCATCAGTAGGAAGGTATTCCACTTGAACCACCTTCCTATGCACAATATCACGAATATAGTGATACTTGATCTTAGCGTGTTTGGTATTGTCATGAGATACTAGATTCTCTGAGAGATTCACACAACTCTAGTTGTCACAATGTATCACGGTGGGATCCAGCATCTAACCAAACAATCCTGCAATGAGCTTGCGAAGCCACACACCTTCATATACTTTCGTACATACTGCAATGTACTTGACTTCTGCAATACTCATGGACATAGAAGTTTTCTTCCTGTTGCACCAGAAAACCATGGCAGATCCTAGGCTGAAGCAACATCTGGAGGTTCTCTTTCTGTCAACTATGCTTCCTGCCCAATCTGAATTGGCATATCCCTTCAATCTCATGTTGATACTAGAAGAATATCTTAGGCCGTATCCAACTGTGCCTTGTAAGTATCTCAACACATGATTCACATCTACCTAATGTATCTGTCTCGGCTGACTCATGAATTGGCTAAGTGTATTCACTCCATAGAAAATATCGAGTATGGTATTAACCAGATACATCAGTGATCCAATTAGCTATCGATACATAGTCGGATCAATCAAGTCTGAATTGAAAGAAGACTCACTCATCTTCTTCAAATTTGTCACCATCATTGTAGTCATGGACTTACAATCTGTCATACCAAATCTCCTCAAGATATCAACTGTGTACTTCCCTTGGCTTAGGAAGATCTCACCATTTCTCTACCATACCTCAAGTCCTAAGAAGTAATGCATCATTCTAAGATCCTTCATCTCAAATTCAGAAGCCAACTCATGCTTGCACCAAGTAATGAGATGCTCTGCTTCGGTGAGGAATAAGTCATCAATGTACAGGATCAGAATCAGGAATTCACCATTATCAACCTTATAATACGAGTTGGCATCAACAACACTTTTTCTAAAACCTAGACTCATCAGGTATCCATCAATCCTCACATACCAAGCACGAGGGGCCTGCTTAAGTCCATATAGAGCTTTCTTCAACCTGCACACATGGTACTCCTTCCCATGGATCATAAAGCCATTGGGTTGCTTGATATACACATCTTCCTCAATATATCCATTGACAAAGGTTGTCTTCACGTCCATTTGATGTAGTCTCCAACCCAAGGCTTAAGCAAGTGCAATAATTGTCTGAATGGAAGAATATTGAGAAACAAGAGAAAAAGTCTCCTCATAATCTATTCCTTCCACCTGAGAGAATCCTCTGGCCAAAAATATCACTTTGTGTTTCTCAATGCTCCCATTAGCAGCATGTTTTATCTTATAAATCCACTTGGAAGTCACAACAGACTTCCCTTTGGGTCTTGGAACAATGTCCCACACATCATTCTTCATGATGGACTGATACTCCTCCATCATGGCATCCTTCCATACCAGCTGACTAAATGCCTACTCATAATTGGAAGGATCATAATCAATGATGTGTCTCATGGATATTATATAACTCGGGAATCTTTGGGGTCTCTTGCTTTCTATGAAAGTTCCATGAGGATTTGCATGTCCCTCTACCTCTTGCAAGGTCTAACAAGCCCAGGAAGGTCTTTTCTGACCCATTGTAATATCTCTAGGAACATCAATAGTATGTATTGGCTCAATAGGATCAACAGTCTCAATAGTCTTTAATGGCTCGTCTGGCTCTCTCTGTATTGTTGGGGTGTGAGGTGGGGAAGACACCATCTCTTCCTCTCTCTCACTATCAGTCTCTATGTGAGACCTTCTCAATTTTCTGAAGGAAACTTCCTCCTCAAAGGAAACATCTCGACTCACTTCAATCTATCTTTGACCTGAGATGTAGATCCAATATTCCTTCGATGATTCATTGTACCCAACAAATGTTCCCTTCCTTCCAGATGGTTCTAGTATTGATCCTTTCTTCTTGGGTACGTGAATATAGATTGGACACCCAAATATCTTGAAGTGTCCCACTTCAGGCTTAACTCTGGTGAAGGCCTCTTTGGGAGTTATTTTCTTCAAAATCTTGTGAGGACCTATGTTCTACACATATACTATGGTCATGGATGCTTCTTCCCAAAGAAACATTGGTAGACTCTGATCATGGATCATTGCTTTAGTTGCTTCCACAATAGACTTGTTCTCCCTTTCTGCAACTCCATTTTTTTTAGGCTTGTAAGGAACAGTGCACTCCCTCTTGATCCCTACCTCAATGTAGAAATCAATAAAATATACTCTCCTCCATTATTTGATCTCAAGCTATTAATCTTCCTTCCGGTGAGGTTCTTAATCTGAGCTTTAAATTCTTGGAATCTGACAAGGACTTCTTCTAACTCCTTGGATTTCAAGAATTAAATCCACATATTCTTTGAGTAATCATCAATGAAGATCACATAGTATAAGTATCCACTCAAGGAAGAAACCATCATAGGTCCACACAAATATGAATGTATTAGATCCAATATTCCTTTGGATCTGTTGTCACTACTGGAAAATATCCCCTTTGCATTCTTTCCAAGAGAACAACCTCTGCAAATGCCATCATTCTCAAAACGAAGTGGTGGAAGTCTAGTCACCATATTCCCCAGAGCGGGAAGAGCTATGTAATGTAAGTGAGCAAGTATTTTGTGCCAAATCTCACTCAGACTGGTAGAATCATGTACAAGTTCTTGAACTGGATGAACTGTCAATTTTTACAAGTTGTATTCTCGAACACCGATTACACTAGTTGAATCCATACTGGAGTTCTTATTCCATGAAATAAATTTTCCATCGAAGAAGGAAACCTTGTAGCCTTTGTCCTCTAAGAATGAAATAGAGACAAGGTTCCCTCTCATTCTCGGTAAAAACAATACATCACTCAAATGAAGTGGAATACATGAGTCCAGTTGAAGGGAAGTGGTTCAAGTTCCCTTCACAACATATCTAGCATTGTCACCAAGTACAACATGTAACTGAGAATCCTTCTCCACTAGTTTAGTGAGATGTTCTTTATATCCAGTCATATGTCTAGAAGAACCATTTTCAATCAACCAAATATTATTGCTAGTAGGAATCGTACCTAAGAGGGTTGAGTGAAGAAGAATTCTTCAGCAGGATTGGATATGGTGTGAGGTGGATCTTCCTCAATGTTGGCAGTGGTTGCATGCATCATTCCTTTCCTTCGTATAGGACAGTCTCTGGCATAGTGTCCATATTTATCACATCTATAACACTGAACTTTTGACATGTCTTTCTCCTTGTGTTCATGAGCCTAATGTGGCTTTCATTTTCTCTGGAATCTTTGCATACATTTTCCTCTTCCTCTGCCTTTTCTTACAAGGATGACACCCTCGTAAGCTTTGATATTGTTCGAAAACATCAAATTGGACAAGGATGGCACCCTTGTAAGCGTTGATGGTGTTTCCCTCTTTACTAAAATTCCCATTGAAGGAGCTATGGAGGTCATCAAGAACATCACTGACCTAGGTACTGATAACTTAGTAGAGTTATGTTTGAAATCCAAATTTTTTAGTTTCCAGGGTGACATTTATGAAAAAACTTGTGGGGTTGCTATGGGACCCCCCCTCTCTCCCATCATAACTAATTTATTCATGGAATATTTGGAAATCAAAGCCCTTATCTCCTCACCCTTCCAACCTAAATACTAGAATAGGTTTGTCGATGATACTTTTTCCATTTGGCCCCATGGTTGTGATAAATTAAATGAATTTGTGAATCGCCTCAATAAACAATCTGATCACATCAAATTCACTATGGAGGTTGAAGATAAAGGCAGTCTTCCTTTTCTATATGTTAGGGTCACAAAAATACCTGATGAATCCTTATCCCACCAAGTTTATAGGAAGAAAATTCACATAGAATAGTATCTTCATGCCAATTCCCATCATCACCCTGCCCAAAAATTAGGGGTTATCAACACCCTAGCTACTAGGGCCTTCAAAATCTCTGATGATGAACACCTTGATGAAGAGAAAAATCATCTCCTCGATGTTTTCAAGGATAACGGCTATAAAAAACATCAGTTGATTAAAGCCTTTCGAAATGCCACTAAAACACCTAGAAATAAAGAACAAACAAATAATGATGCATCCAAGGTTTTTTTACCCTACATACAAGGGACAACAGACAAGATTGCTAGGATTTTAAAGAAGAAAAGCATTGGGGCCACTTTCAAACCCTTAAACACTATTTAGGAATTCCCTTAGGTCAGTCAAAGACCATGTTGATCCCATCGAACAAAAGGGTGTCTATATGATCTCGTTCTCGTGTGGTAAACAATACATAGGAGAAACAGGTCGCTCCTTTAGAATTAGGATTCAAGAACATGTCGCTGACATTAAACACAATCGCACTCGTCCCTCAGCCTTGGCAGAACATTCAGACAAAACTAAACATCACATTTGTATTGAAGACGCCAAAATTCTTGTCATGATAGATCACTATCAAAATAGGAAATTCAGAGAAGCCATCGAAATTGAAAAACAACCTAACAATCTAAACAGAGATGATGGATGGAAAATTAGTCAAAATTGGATCCCAAAACTAACCACAACGACTCATTTTATAAAATCAATTAATAATTAATATTTTTTAGGTTTTTTATATTTCTTGATTTCATTTTAATAAGTCGGTTCTCAATAAATAATATTTTTAGGTTTTTTAAAAATTTATTGATTTCACTTTTAATAAGTCGGCTCTTCATAATAACTTTTCATGTATTTATTTACACTTGTTAAATCATTTTTCCTTCATATCTCATAATACTTCTCTTGATGATGGACCACATTGGTTTGGTCTGAAATGTCGAATATGAAAAAAACCAAGGTGATGAATCTAAAAGAACTATCTCATCACATCATGGCTTTCATCATGATGGGAACTATGTGCTCCTCTCACTACAAGTCTTGTCTCCTCCTAGTGAAGTATGCCCATAAGCGATCAAACTTAGGAAATTTGGATTGTCCATTGATGCTCTGGATGAACGGCTCCCAATGACTTGGAAAACCATTGAGGTTTATCATTACCAACTCTCTGTCTGAAATGATTTCTCCAATGGCACCTAACTGATCTCTTATTTCAGCAATTTTCATGAAGAAGGTGGCAACTGTATCTTCCTTGGTCATTTTTATATTCTGGAGCTAGTGCTTCAAGGCAATGGATCTGTTGGTATTCTTACTTTCAAAAAAATTCTTCAAGGCATTAAACATCTCTTTGGCCATATTCATTGGGGATATATGTGTATAAGATGATCTTTAATAGAGTAAATGATTATCTTTCTAGCATTGGCGTCATTTTTCTTCCACTGAATTTTCTCTAACGCGTTTGTTGGTTCTAGTACAAATTCCTCCACAAACTTCATTAGGTAACTCTCCTCTAGAGTGATGAGTAATCTTGATTTCCAAAAGTTTAAGTTAGAGGCTCCATCAATCCTATCTTCCATGGGAAATTTTCCCACCATGATTGCAAAAACCCTAGCGCCGAAATCTGTAGAAACCCTAGGGCCAAAAATCAAACCCTTTCAATTTGCAATTTGAAAGTTGCAGGTGATGCATTGGACTAGGTCGTACCTATCTATGAAGTGAAGAGATTAGGCCCAACATCCAAGGGAAAGTGCTAAAACTAGCTTGACAAGGAAAAAGGGTATGGGTCGTTTTGCAATTGCAGCAAGAAGGTGACAGCTAGCATAGAAAGGTGTTGGAGAAGCTTGTGAAATGGTTTCTTTAGGAACACTGCTATGATTCCATGTTCATTTTTTATGTTTGATCAACTTGTTAACATTCTATTCAATTTTGCAATAGCATAAGCATCATGAAGCATAAACCCTAAGCATTAATTGTATCATACAATTATCCAAGATAACAAGAAGATAACCATGCACAAAATACACAAGAGATATCTTGGGAAACCCTTCTTCACAAGGGAAAAAAACCCAGTAGCAACCTTTCACTAGAGAATAGATATTCCAAGAGAAAATCCAATCACCAAGAAGTGTGCTAGAATCCCAAGAGGCTAGCGCTACACAAGAGAGAGAAAGTGATCCAAGTGTGTTATGACAAAATGAGAGATAGTTCTCTCTATTTATACAAGTCCAATGAGAACTTTATCCTTTCCAAAAGGTGTATCTTCATCTAGGCCAACTTCAGCAGATTAGGTCTTCTACACAAGATGTTGGGATACTGATGGGTTTTCTACACAAGACATTGGGATTCTTCTTGTCTCTGGTCATCATAGTGAAAGGATGCATCAATATGTCACACATTCCTGCACCCAGTTTGAACATCCTCATATATTCTAGGGGTTATGACCCACTAGAGCAATTCATCGTCATCATCAAGGGTTTCTCCCTCATGATGTTTCCACTTGGTCAACTCCCAAGTGACATGTCCACATGGTCTGCTCCCATGCAACATTGGGTGCCCTCTCAGGACAGCTTGTCACTCCTCTAACAAGTGTATTTCTCAACTGAGTCTCAGAGGAGAATTCAACCCAGCCTGATATGGGGAGAAGATTAGGGGTGTCCCCACAGATCAACCCATCCCATCCATGACCCAAATTATTTTCGACATGAAATGAGATCGGAGATATAATAAATAAATTCACAGATATTAAATAATATAACAGAAATGTATCAGAGATGCAACCATAAACACAGATATACAGTAATACACGATTTCTATTAATGAAAGAAATGTACAGAGACTGTTAAAGTACAGAGTGAAAGACTCGCTAGAATGGTGGCAGCTTATCTCTGAGAAGAGATGTGACGGCTACTTGCATTCACCAGAAGATGGTTACAATGAGGCTCTGAAGGCATTTTTAAAATAAATAGGAATGCCAAAATCCATAGACATCCAAAAACCTAACCCTAGGAGATGAAGCGCCAAAAGTCATGTGGGCCCCATTTGGGTAAGTGGGTACATCAACTTCTCGGGGTCATAACTTTTGCATACGATCTTTGTTTTACATGTGTGATAGCTCGTTGGAAAGGTATTGTCGAGGAGACTCATTTTTGGGGCTCAATTATGCCTTCTAATATCATTGAGAACATCTATCTTAAAAAAAAACCTTCATTTGGGCCCTCAAAATGGCCCGGGAAGTTAAAAACTACTAAAAATAGTAAATTGCCAAAAAACTGTTTTGAGCTAGTCGAAAAAGGTGGGTGGCCACCGATATCCACCTGGATCAATTCTCCCTCCTTAGGAAGAAATGGTATCCATTACGTTGAGTTCTCGTGGGAGAGGGAAATGCATTTGTTGAATCTGCATCTTGGTGAGCTACTTGCCTTGTTGGAGACGTCGTGTTGCTCAGTTTGTGGAATTTTGTCGCGAACCTGTTGAGGCTGAGGCCGTTCAAAAAGTCGGGATACATGAGAGGACGATGTGCAGAATAAATCTTTGCTCTTTGCTGCAACCTTTTCGACTTGCTTGTATTTGATAGAAGGTGCTTGGGGCGAGGTTGTAGTGGTTGCAGTTTTCTTATGTTCTCCTTTCGAACAGATTGTGAAGAAGCTAAATTTTGCAGTATGAGATACTACCTTGCGGCACTTTTTAGGTGGAACAGTAGTTGGAACTACCTCTGGTATTCTGTAGAGATGACCCCCTAGAGAAACAATGACACTGCGGGGTCGAGACTCATAAATAGCATGGTGCTTCCACATGTATGGTTGGCCCAAGAGAACATCATAAACATCCAGTGGGAAAAAATCACATAATACCTCATCCTTGAAGGGTTGGATGTCACATGAAAATCGACATTTTTGGTTGACATGGAGATATCGTCCTTGGTGAAGCCACCCGATGTTGTATGGTTGCGGGTTTGGTGTTGTCGACAATCCCAATTTTTTGACGACCTCTACTGAGATGAGGTTCTTCTGGCTTCCGCTATCAACAATAAAATGCAGCGGGGTCCCCTTCACCCACATCTGTGAATGAAAAAGGCACTCCCCCACTTCAGGATCTGTTGTTTCTTCTGGTTGAATTGTTGCGGTCGCAACAATAGCAGTGGGGTCTGCGTCAATGATATGTTCTTTACCAGTATTTTCAGAATCAGATTTTGAATCAGGGTTTGGCTCCTTGTCTTTGATCTCGACCATCAATGACTGTTTTGAGTGACATTCATCGATGTTGTGCCAGGGGCTTTTGTGGAAATCACACCATTTTCCAGTGTCCCTCTTTGTCTTCCCATGACCCTTATTTTCCTATGTCTTGGACAGGTTTTCGGGATATTGTTTGTTAGGGTCGTCTTTGTCATACTTTGGTTGTTGTTGATTTGTAGACCCGAATTCTCATTTGTTCTGGTGCTTAAATTTCTGCTCAATTTTAAAATCATATCGATAAGCATCACCGAGTGATGAGATTTCTAGAAAATTCATTTCAGTCTAGATGTATCTGTGTAGAGCCCCATGGTATTTCAGAACCAAATGTCGCTCGGAGTCTTTGATACCCAGCTTGGTGCGCAAGGTATGGAAGGTATTGGTGAACTCTGGAACTGCTTGGCCCCTCTCTTGCCGCAGTGTGGTCCATCTCATGTACTGGTCCTCATAGTTGCCAACAGNCCTTTACCGCATCCATAAAAATATCCCAAGTGGGATCGGCCCCATATATTCCAGACTCCTCTGTGGAACTTTGCTCCCAGTAAGTTTCCCACCAATGTTTGACATGAGGGAGAGCTTTAAGGAGTGTGAAGGTGATCTTTTCTTTGTTGGAAAAATTGTGAACAAAGAAATAACCTTCTAGCAAAGTTAACCATTTTTCTAGGGCTTCTGCATCTATCTGTCCTTCAAATACAGGAATATCAAAATTAACTTGTACCTTGAAAGGTGAGGTACCTCCAAAGGTGAGAAGACACGTCTTAGGTCAACCCATCCCAACACAACTAAGGAGAAGACTTGTCTCACGTCAACCCAGCTCAGTCCATCAGGGAGAAGATAGGCAGAAGGCACAGGTCGACCCTGCCCACTGCTCTGAGGAGAATACCTCAAGAATGTTTCACGAAATTGCAATCATCAACACAGAAGATTCATTTATGAGGGTTTAATCGAGTATGGTAATGATGAAATCTTTCAAACAAAAACTGAGGATGATTCGGATGATCCTCTCTTTTGTGAGAGTAAGCAGCGAGGTGATCCAAGTAAGACTCAACTATATGTTTGAGGTCATGGAAAGAAAATTTCATAGCCTGTTGAAAAGTTGTTTCAACGTTTTTAAGGCCGAAAGGCATATTCCGATATGCAAACGTATCCCAAGGACAAATAAATTTCATATTACATTGATCCTCAGGTTTAATTTGGATTTGATTGTAGCCTGAAAATCTGTCCATAAAAGAAAAATATTTCACTCTCAGCACACTCGTTAATAAACTGATCGATAAATGGTGTAGGGAAATTATCTTTAGGATAGACATTATTCAAATCCCTGAAATCTATACACACATGGATGGTTCCTTGCTTCTTATCCATGTGAAAGGGGTTAGATACCCATTCGGTCAAGGGAACCGGGTAGATGAAGCCAGCATTAAGTAGCTTCTCCACCCCTGCCTTAATAGTGGGGGCCTTCCTGGGATTCACATCTCTAATTCGTTGTCAAACTGACTTAGCATTCATATAAGTCTTGACTTTGTGTTTGAAAATACTAGGGTCGATCCCTGGAATTTCTTCATATGACCAAGCAAATACATCTCAGAATTCCTTAAACAGATCGATGTGAGTCTGAATTTCTTCATGCAAACAATCTACCCCGATATAAATGTTCTCAACCTTTCCAGGGGCTCGAGAGATGTCGATCACAATGGTAAGAGAGATATTTGCATGTTCCCTTTGGCATATATGTTATGCTTATCCAACGGGACCATGATGTGACCAACAATCTCGCTCATGGTGGACCTAAACTCATCTTGTTTGATCCTATTAATCTCTAGGAGAAAATAAGATCTATGGTGAAGGTCCTCCCAAGGCCTATCAGGACCAATCATGGCCTCTAATATTTATTCGTCCGAATGGAAAGTACCATCAAGAAAATCATGTGAATTAGACGATTTTACGGCCCAAATGGGATCTAGGGAAAGATCTATCGCTTTCGTCTGCGAAGAGGGAGGATTCGGGTCTACAGTGGCTTCTTGGATAGCCTGATATGAAATCTCAACTGCAGATAACAACATTATCATTCTGATGTGTGAATGACCTTCATACGACGCAGTCATAGAAGGTAGAATCCATGGGTAATCAAAATATGAAGTGTGGAACGAGACAGGCCTTAGTGATGATGAGGACTCACCGGAAACGGCATTAATATACGATATTGGCGCCAAGAAATTAAAGGTTCCCATCAAGGAAGGATACATTCCGACACCAATATTTTGAGTTGCCTTCTAAGAATTCTCGATATTGGGGATAGAGGGTCCCACTGATGTAGAGGAACTGGAGCCTGAGAAAGATAGTTGGTCAATTGTCACAATCTTCCTTTCATTAGGAAAGTATAAAACATGAAACATTGACAACACGATAGTTGACATAGCGTAAATCCAATTATTCCCTAGTAAAAGATTGTAGTCAAAGGGTGCATCAACCACCTCGACCTCGATCACCATGGATTTACCGCGTAACTGGACTTGAAAAGAAGGGAGGATACCATGGGGTTTAAATTAACACCCATCAAACGCAGTCAACATAGTCATGGACTGAGAAAGTCGGGGAGAGACAATGGATTTCCAACAAGATAGAGACATCACAGACGTCGAAGCACCTTCATCAATGACAGTGCACTTAACATTTATATTCATACATTCCACGTGAATTTGAAAATCCACATGGTAAGGTAAGCGAGGTTGGACATCTATGACGTCGAACTTGATAAATTTCAATCCACTTGAGTCTACAGCTCCCAACGCAGATATCAAGGCATTCATCTGTGTTGGACACGTCTGGAGCACCTCCAAAGATGACATCGCACATGGCATTTGGCCCAAATCTTCGACAATCGAGTAATTTTGGGCAACTCTGGCATTGGGATTATGAGCAAGGCGCTTAAGAAATCCTTTCGAAATGTGAGGCATAGGATCATACTTATCGATCTACAAAGGTGTTTCCAGAGGGGGAGGCTCTGTACCCAAAGTAGGTTGTTGAGGACCATAATCATGAGTCCTAGTGGCTATGCTAACCTTGGATCGGACCATATTGACACATTGATGGCCACCATCATGTGCCAAGGGACTTTTTCCTCCACCTAACTCATTTCCAGTGTTTGAGGATCCTGAGGCCATATTTTGATTATGCAGAAACAGATTAGTTAACAAAGCAAGTTGTTGCGCTATAAGCCTCGAGGATTTCTCTATCTTAGGGAATAAATGGGTAAGGTGATCCTCTTTAAATATCTTGCATGGAAACTTTACCTTCCACTTTTATTTATTGCCCTCATCCGCATTGTTACCAAGTTTGTTGTTATTTTGGTTGTCCTTTCTCTTATTATTGTTGTTATTCTCACCCTTATGGTTATTATTCCTACCTTTCCTATTATTCCCTCCAGGGCGTTGGTTACCTTTCGAGTTCGTCGACTGCACAGAATGTACATCCAGCGATTGAGCAGGAGAGAACAAATTCATAGCTTATCCTATTGTAGACTGGTTGAGAGAAAAATTTTGCATCTGATTTGTCACTCGGTTTGCGGACTTGGCATTTTTCGAGCCTATAATGTCATTAGCATAAGGCCCAAGATTTTGTCTTGGATCATAATTCAACTGCGGTGAGTCAAGAATAATATCATAGAGCATCCGAGATTGAGTGTATATAAGATCTAACTGTTGGGCCTTAAAAATGGCCTCTTCCTCAGTCATTACTCTAGATGTAGAAACATCCTTCGAAATATACGGCAATAGGGACTTGAGGAACCATTCCAACAGAAACTTTGGAGGAATGGTAGCTTTAATAAATCGCTTTCTTCTACGTCACTCTTGAATGTGATCCAATATGTGAGTGGCTTTGTCCTGACGAAAAGTCGATAAAAGCTTTGTGTTGGTGTCATAATGAACCGGCAATTGAAAGTGGTTGAGAAAAAACAATACCAACTCATTGAAAGTTTGGTATGTGCCCCCCGGTAACTCGATGTACCATTTCACAAAAAACCATGTAAGGGTGCATTGAAACAATCTCAAACGAACAAAATCATCAATAAGAGAGTTTGACGAACACCATAGGTGAAAAGTAGTGACGTGATCGCTTTGATCCTCACTACTCTTACCCTTGAATTTTGGAATGTCCAAAGGAAGATTGGTAGGAACGGGGGGCCATGCCGGATCATGACACACGGGGTCGTTCATTAATTTTGACAAATCTGGAAAATTCAGCATGGCCAGAAAAGGGAGCCTTGGTTGTGGCATTTGAGACCAAGATCCCAGGAAAGACTGATTTGGAGAGACTACGGGCCAATCAGGGTTCTGGTAGACACCATGGCCCTGCCC
This sequence comes from Picea mariana, assembly GCA_032191745.1. Classification (NCBI taxonomy): domain Eukaryota; kingdom Viridiplantae; phylum Streptophyta; class Pinopsida; order Pinales; family Pinaceae; genus Picea; species Picea mariana. Next base: position 22,206 of record JASDQU010587256.1, on the reverse strand, counting down.
GGTAGGATAATATCCTCCTCCTAATTGATTCATAAAAGTTTGTAAAGGTATCATCATTGATGGAGACGCTTTTGAAGAAAAAGTGATATGATATGGATTACCCATGTGAGGATATATGTTTCCCCCCGATAAAGGGGCTTCGTGCAGGGGGTTGCCTATATTATAAAATTGATTCCCCCCTGATGTAATACAATAGGTTGGAGAAGGGTTTTCCATAATGAAAGAAATCATGGGTACAAGCATTCGTGGGTACAAGCATTGTGGACAAAGGATAGATGAACAGGATATACAAAGTAGAAACATCACCCATTTGTCCATTCCATCCTTGAAAACTATAACTAGGATTGGGTGCATAGGAAGGAGGATTCCCACCCCCTACAATAGGAAATGACTAAGGGAAATGACCCCCACCAAACAGGAAAGGATTATAAGGAGGCGACGTGACCCCTGACCAAAAACTAGTATGGACGTTAGACATCAACATAGAGGACAACATGTGCAGAGTCATATTCGCCATATCAAAAGAAAAAGGACTAGAGACCAAAGGAATCGGTTGAGCACTATAAACATGCATCCCCGTCAAAAAGGTGTCAGGGGAAGTGGAGATTGGTGATGGCAAATCCATACTACTCGAAAATACATAAGGACTCGTCCCCATGGACTGAGTTGAGCTCATGGACAAAGTAGTGCTACCTGAGAGAGTTGTAGAAATCCATGTAACCAATGGTGAGGAAGTCGAGGGGACTCAACTAACCATAGCGGAGGTAGGAGTCGAATGGTTTCCTGATATGATCATACCTAAATCAGTACTTATATATGAATCAATTCTCATGATGGAATGGTTGTGAGCCTGAGAAGCGGAGATGTATGTACCACATCTATTAACTCTATGCATTTTAGGAGGCAGCTTCGGTATCAGACCAAACTATGGTAACTGATTCAAGAGCCAACAAGATAGGATGGTTGAAAGGGACCTCCCAAACTAAAGAAGGTATGCCTCTCCCAAGAGGGGATGTGTGGTGAACCAGCCTGCTTCACTATGTAAATATCCAATATAAATAGGACAGTACGCAATAATCCATTTAAGGATAGTAAATATATTTAATAATAATTGTATAAGAATGAATAAGATGATATTACAATGAGAATGAGGGCTTCTATATATATACCAACACAGGGGTGCCCTTTCATAAGAGAGATGACCTTTCATATTTCATGTCTATTCATAATTAATTATTAATCATTAATTATTTATATTATTAATTATTACCTATTTATATGTATTTTATCTTCATAACATTTCCTTCCTCTTAAAAATGTTTTGTCCTCAAAGCATACTTATGGAAGACTTATCTCTTGCTCTAGATTGTAATATTCTGTCATGATTCTTCATTCTTGAACTAGTGATTGTTGAGGACTTGAATCGATGGGATCTTCTAATTGCTGAGCAAAACTGTTGAATTGTAAAAGAGTATGCCCACCCTAATTCGATCTTCTGCGAAAATGGGTGTCCATAGGGTTCTCGTCTTGAATAATATTGATATTATGACTAGTTAATATATTTTCTCTTATGATCTGGATTTAGATAGGGATTTATAACATTACTTTATCTGATCATACTTGCAGCATTTTCTTCTTTTAACTTCGATATATGATTTTCTTCACGTGTCAATGTTGCTTTGTTAATGGTTGAATTTTGATTAGTAAGTATATTTGGAGCTTCCATCGTTTGTACTTTGACATTCGGCGTTATATTTTTTTTAGTTTATTTTCCAGCTTCTTGAGCAGTACTTTATTCATTACCTTATTTGTTGATATCTTTAATGTTTGGATTTTCAAGTTCCTCTTCTTTCAATTTTTTGGTTTGTTCTAGTATCTCTTGATTAAGATTCTTCAAACAAGAATTTTCTTCTTGTTTCTCTAAGAGGTTCTTCTCCAATTCCTTTTCGAGATCCTCCTTTTCTTGTTCCAACTTCGAATCACATTGTTTTTTTTCCTTGACTTCTTGATCTGTGTAAGTAGTTTTTGACTATGGTCTTTTAAGCAAGAAATTTCTTCATTTTTTTCCACAATAAATTCGTCAAATTCTTTTTGCATCATTTGCATTGTTTTTTTATTTTCGTGACGTATTATTTCTGAGATATCGTTAAATTCTTCTGGTTTTACGAACTCTGGCTCCGAGGTAGTGTATTGTAATGTAATCATCTTCTCCTTATAGGGGAATGTCGCAAAACTTTTCTCCATGTTTAATATGAAGGTACCTAGACTTTTAAACCAGGGTAACCCAATGATGATGTCAACTTCTTCTTGATATATAGTAACTCCTTAATTTGAAAAATATCCTTCTATTCAATTATATTCTGCTTTGGAATTAATAATTGATTTGCCAAATCAATATTAATGTAATTTTCATTATAGTCTAAGTCGATAATGATGCTAACCTCTATTCCCTGCATACTCCCTTTTAATGTAGAAAAACCGTAATATATGATTGGACAACCTTCATAAGTAAATATTCATTTCATCATTTTATTTGGCTTTCGTCGATATTTTATGATAAAACCCTTTTTTTCCAAAGGCTAAAATAATACCCTTCAATATCTTTTCTTTTTTTTATTAAGTGGTCTTAAAATATATATATATATATATATATATATATATATATATATATATATAATTATAATTGTTTGGATTTCCCCTCTTAATCCAAAAAAAAATGTCATTTAATTTTAAATTCTTCTTTAATAAGTTTCCCTTTTAAATTATTTAAACTTCTTCAAACACTCTTTTAATTTACCCTTATATCATATCATATATGATGCCACTTTTATTTTTCCTAAAATTTGAAATTCCCATACACTTTTGTGACTTTCTTTCTCACCTTATGTATATGTTTCACTCTTTTAATACTTTTATATCCCTTTTTAAATGAACTTTTGGAGTAAAAAAGATATAATCCCTTTAAATAACTTTAACTTTATTTATTTTTGTTAACTTAAAATTAGGAGTAAAAAGGCCAATATACTTCCAACCCATGTGAATTTTTTTATCCTTCTTAATTTTCTCTCAAAAAATTTCAGTAAACTGATATTTTTTTTAACGAATTTGGAATAATATTTTCTTTCACGGAAATACTGAACCTTTAATGGAAAAAATCCTATTGTAGTCAAAGACCTCAGAGAAATTCTGAATGAAGTTTGGTTGGCCAAAAGCCAATAGATTATTGCAAAGGGCCACGTAATTGACTAGAATTCTAGTGGCCAAGCACCAAGATCAGCAGAAGTGCCCAAGAAAAGTGCTCTGATACCACTATGGTGAACCAACCTGGTTTACTATGTAAATATCCAATATAAATAGGACAGTACATAATAATCCATTTAAGGATAGTAAATATATTTAATAATAATTGTATAAGAATGAATAAGATGATATTACAATGAGGATGAGGGATTCTATATATATACCCACACAGGGGTGCGCTTTCATAAGAGACATGACCTTTCATATGTCATGTCTCTTCATAATTAATTATTAATTATTAGTTATTTATATTATTAATTATTACCTATTTATATGTATTTTTATGTTCATAATATGATGAGACTCACGAACAATAGAATGGAGGTAACAGAATTAGTTATAAGGACCCTAGTGGGCTTCACAGCGGAATCGTTCAGATCCCTCTAGAGAGAAAATCCTTCATAAAGTCTGTGTGTTTTCTAATCCCTATCTGACTCAGGGTACCCGTAGAATAACCCATGCAAGCAACTTGTGTGGATACCTAGGTCAGGAAACTAAGGTCACCATGATATAACCAATGCTCAGGCGAGTAGTGGCGGGTTTGGTCCACCGTATGGGCAGGGTATATAAGCTTGAAGCTCAAGAAGCACCAAGGTACTCCAAGAACCCCAAGATATGAAAAGAACCCCAGAAATATCTCTAACTCTAGAAAAGTATTGGAGGTCTGTCTCTGCAACCAACTTCGCGCGAACTTGTGCTTAACTTCGGTGTTAGTGGAGCCTCCCGATGACACCAATTATACAATGGGTTTCACTACTCCCAGGACAGACACATATGTTGAGTTTTGTAGACTTGGATAAGTTACTAACAAAATCCTATTCCAAGGCCCTAAATCCTAAACTTGTTTGTGTACCCTAAAAAATAGAATCGTTTCTAGTCAATTTTAATTATTGAGCGTTTATTTTAGTGGATTTTGCTTACTTAAAAGGTATGGTTGTGAAACTAATGGTGTGATGACTCAGCATATGAAAAAGGCATATGTAAAAACATTGTTAAGTATTATTCTTGTATTTCAAAAGAAATGGTATGATTCTAAATGTCGTGCACAAGATGTAATCTCATTCAATTTCAATGGCAATGCAATCTTTCCTAAGATGCCAAGACTAATGCAGTCTAGACAAAAGTGCAAATGCTTCAAGTGAAGTGCAAAAAACCAAAAAAATAAAATTGTATTTTCAATATAAGGGAATGAAAATGCAAAGACGGAATAAACAACCTCTCAGACAGGCCCTACTACAAGCACAAGAAGACAAGACAAGTAGGACACCAAGAAGCTACTACTCAAACCAAAATTCAAGGACCCAAAAAATGAGAAAAATGACAAGAAACAAGTTTTCCAAAAATCAGCAATGACATAGCTTCCCCTCACACTACAAGCACCTAACAAATAGGACAGGGACCTAAGAAGACTCAACAACAAACAAAACTCACCCACCAAACACCACACTTAGCCAAAAGGGTGTATGTGATTGTTCAAGGAACAGAAGCGTATGTACATGCCCTAAACAAAGACACCTAAACACAGACAACACGCGTATGTACGCGATTGTTAAGGGAAAACCTGCATATTCCAAGGAAGACACTGATTGGGTAAGGACTAGGCCAAGCAACTCAGATGTAAAGTAATGTAGAGGTTGTTAAGCAACGGGTGACACATAAACTCAGGCAAACAGAGAGCAATCGAAGAGAAAAAAACACCAACTAACTCCAAAAGGGAGATCCCCTAGTGGATTCGCCAATTCTGTTACGAGGAATAACTCTCTATGGTTTGGGGTAAGACCACAACAGAAGGAACAACACCCAGAAATCAACTCTAATCCTAAGTATGCTAGACAATTGGAAATGCCAACAAAAGAAAGGCTAGAATCCTACATCTTTCGAACATCTATAGGAGACCACTATTGAGCTCACGATCCAATGCTTGATACCTACAATGTGTCCTCAACGTCCAAGATACACAAGCATATGGAAAATATATGAAATGTTAACATATAAACTAGCAGATTCCATCAACATGTACAACAAATTTACCCATGAAAATAAATACAAACATTTGCAACATATAATTGGACGAGAAAAGAGTATTTCTATTAATATAATCAACAATACATAGGTGACAACCTTTTGTATCGGCACTCGTCGAAACCGAGAAACTAAGTCCCTCCACCTAGGCCTTCACCACTTCAATCCTCCACAAGGCAAGCTCATAAGTTTTAGGAGTAATTGGGTTCCGCCTTCACAAAATAGGGAGAGCTTGGGGGTTGAACATAAGGGAAGTTTAGACTTAAAGGACAAAGGGATGCAGACTCAATACGAGGCAAAATTTCTCCATAGTGTATTTGCTCTCAACTTGTTCTCTCTTCTTCAAGGCTTGTATATGGCTCAATTTATAGCGTCCAAAGGGAAATGAAGGGTCGAATCAGAGTGTTTCCAGCGTATGAAAGGCCAAAGGGTACAAATCTCGTGACTTCGCATGGAAAACCCGAAATATTTTTAATTTTGAACACAAAACCCGATGTACATGGGTTGTAATGGAGCAACCTGCATATACGCAAGTTGTCTAATTGCAACCCACGTGTATGCACAAAAATTGAATTTTTGACTTTGGGTTAAGCAAAATGGGGGAATTGTGTCTACAGAGAGAAAGAGAAGGCCACCAAACACATGATGCATAGAGTGTGGAAAAAATTGATATAACAATAGGAACAATTTTTATCTAAATTGTTTTTCTTATTAAAGATAGAATTCATAGGTGCATAATCATATATTGCGAAAAATTTAAAAAATAAATAAATAAAATAAAAAATAAAAAATAAAAATAAAAATAAAAATAAAAAATTGGTATCATAAATCTTTATCCACGTGTATTGGTTGAAAGGGTCTTTTTATGGAGCTTAACATCAGTGAATTTATGCCTTATGTAACAAGCTATGTCGCCAAGGCTTCAAGAGGATCTTTTATTCCAAACAAGGCGAACTCGTGAATGCAAGCAACAAAATAAATAAGATTTCATGAGAAACCCAACCTAAATTGGGACCCTTCTTCGATGAAAGCTCCAAGAACTCCAAGAGAGTATCCCAAGTTTGTCAAATTCCTATTCAGCATTAGTTCGTTGGCCTTTGTCCCTAATAATTGCTTTTCTATTTCTAATTATTGCTCATTTTGCTTCTTTATTGACATTTTATACCTTTTGAACTTGTTGTCTTAATTCAATTTAGTTTATGGGAATGAGATCCTCATTTATAAATATCCCAAAACCTTCAAAACTCGGCATTCTATTAAATATGTCATTTGTTCTCAATAGAGTTTATCTTAACTCAAACCTAATTCTTCCCAACATTTTTGCTTTTATAAGGCAAGTTCTTTTCTATTTGTAGCATCTTTTGTTGTGAATCTTGACTAGCGTTAAAGTGTCTTCTCGTTTCTTTAGGCCAAAAATAATGAGGTTTGAAGCTCTTTTATTGTGTTCATGTTCCAACCTATTAATTTGTTCATTTCATCTTTGATGTGTTTGATATCCTACTTACTTCCAAAATTGTTGAAAGGCAAATTATTGCTTAACTAATCATCCCACTCTTTGATTTTGTGTCATTTTTAAATTTTCCAAATTCTCAACCTCCTCTTCTTAGGTCCATTTCATTTTCTCGTATCTTTCCATTCCTTGTAGCTTATTCTCCATTATTTTCAATTTATTTTCCATTGTTATTCCATCTTCAATTTATTTCTGAATCTTATCTTCAAACGCAAAGAAGTTAGCACAAAGCATAATTTTTATATTCAAATAGAATTTATTTCTCTATTTTGCCTCTATTTAGAACTTCCACACTCGTATTCAGAAAGAGCATCTTAAGTCATTTTGCTTGACCTTCCTAGTTTATCCCAGTTATGTATCATTGGTTATGTATCACTTAGTTTTGCAAGTAAAACTAAAATAAAAAGAAAAATATTAATTGCAAGGTTTTGAATATCCACGCTATTGAGATGGATAGCAGCTCTAGAGAAACTTTCAATCTAGGGTTTAACAATTGTGGTTTCAGCAACAGTCGGCATGGTTACCAAAGGGGGAGGGAGTGGAACCCCCTCCTACAAGCAGGTAGTGGTGGACAGAGGGAAAGGCCCACACAACATCGGTTTCAAGGAACCTCTGACAGGCACCTTGGGACCAGGATCGAAAAACAATCAAGAGGGAAACCAAGAAAAAAAGTGATCACGTGAGGGAAGAGGTTAGAGAAGCCCAGAACGATATGCAAGAAATGGAGAACCCTAGTGGGGTAGATGGCCGCAACCCGTGTAAATCTAAAACAACATTGATCCCCAAAGTTATATTGGAAGACCCCCAAACGCAACTCTTTCGGATTCAGATGAAGACACATGCACTGATCTGCAAGTTCATGAGTCTGTGGCCCACAGAAAAAACATTCCGTCGCTGGATAAAATACCAATGGAAGCCGAGTGGAGAAGTTGAACTCCACCTGGGATCGAAAGGATTCTTCATAGCAGTCTTTATGAACCCGGAGGACAGGGATAAAGTATTCGAGGGGGGGGGGGCATATTTCCATGCCTCGACGGGGTTGTACATGCGTCCATGGAAGGAAAACTTATCTCCAGAGAAAGAAACCTTCAAAAATGTCCTAGTCTGGCTAAGGTTTTACTCCTTACCGCTAGATTACTGGTTGTCGTCCACCTTCGAAGCAATAGGGAACAAGCTTGGAAAATATGTCAAGACATCGGAAGCAACATTAAAAGGAAGATACACATCCTATGCAAGGATCTGCATAGAGATGGATGTCTCGAGGGTGCTCCCGGAAGCCATAAGCCTGGATTTTAGGGATGAGGAATGGATAGAAAGTATAGACTACGAGCAGATCTCGTTTCGATGCAGAAGATGTCATGAACATGGACACCTAATAAAAGAATGTCCTCTCAATAAAAAAGAAGAACTGGAAAACACCAAACTACAGTAGGATGAAAACGGTTTTGTGAATCCAAATCACAAAAGCAAAGGAAACAAAAGACAAGGAAAGGCCCCAACGGGAAGCAACCTGGAAGCCAAGATAAGAACAGAAGGAAGAGGCAGGCCCAACCAAGGGAAAGAAGGAGGAAAGGAAAAAACAAAAGCTAGGGAAACAAATGAACAAGAAACTCATGAGAACACAGAAAATCCAAGCGACAAGGGAGAACAAGGAGGAAGCGCAAGTCCTATGGAAAGAGGAAATGAAGGCGCGAACACTCCAATGCGGGAGGAAGACGGAGATGCGGAGATGAAACCAAACGAGGTAGGAAAAGAAGACCCAGCCCTCAGAGACATTGTTGAAAGGGAAGGAATAGACATCACGAACATACTGAAGCAATGGAAAAGGTAGGGAGTTGACAAAGTGCCGGTGGAGCAACTAGATTGCATTCAATATATCTTCTCCTAAGGGAGGAAGCAAAATCCAGAGGTACCAAGCACATGCATGGCGAGATAGGACACCTGGAAATCAAAACAGGCGATGGACAGCAACAACACTCACCCAAGC
>JASDQU010587255.1:42098-79884 GCA_032191745.1 Picea mariana | reverse complement strand
CCACTGCAACACTCTGTAAGATACTTCCCCCAGAATCACATATGTGACTCATCATTCCCTCTTACGATGGAATTCATTCTAGACCATGTCAAGTTTGTCACTAAAGTACTCAAACTTTACCTTTGACATAGGCTTGGTAAACATATTTGTTATCTACTCATATGTGCCAATATACTAGAGTTTCACAGCTCCCCTTTTCACCAGATATCGGATATAATGATACTTGATCTCGACATGCTTGGACTTGTCATGAAACACATGGTTCTCAGACAACTTTATACAATTTTGGTTGTCACAAAAAATACAAGTTTCCTCCAACTCGAAATCAAACAAACCTGCAAGAAACTTCCAAAGCCACACATCTTCGCTACTAGTTGAACATGTTTCTATAAATTATGCCTCAGCCGTATTGAGTGCCACACTAGTCTGCTTCCTGTTGAGCCACGAAATCATAGATGACCCCAAACTGATGCAACATCCTGATGTACTCTTGTGATCTGTTAAACTACCAGCCTAATCTGAATCAGCATAGCCTTGTAGTATTATCTAATGATATGAAACATATTGGAATCCAAAGTATATCATACCCTTCAGGTACCTTAACATGTGATTTTCCACAATCAAGTAAACTCATCTTGGTTCAACCATATACTAACTCAAAGTGTTCACTGCAAAGCATATATCTGGCATAGTGTTCGTCAAATACATCAATGAACCAATCATCTTCCTGTACATGGTGACATCCACTGTCTCTAAAGAAGTATCACTCAATAAATTTATGTTCATCACCATCGATGTGGGCATGGATTTACAATCCATCATTTAGAATCTCTTCACAATATCTACTGCACATTTTCCTTGGCTAAGGAAAATCTCTTTTGGTTTTTTCCACACCTCTAGACCCAAGAAATAATGCATCATACCCAGGTTTTTCATCTCGAACTCTAATGCAATATTTATCTTACACTCAATGAAGAGCTTCTCGTCCCTTGTTATAAATAGGTCATCCACATATAACAACAATATCATTAGTCCACTATTCTCAACCTTGTATTAAAGGTTGGTATATGCTTTACTCTTGGTAAAACCCAAGCTCATCAGAAAGTTGTCAATTTTACTGTACCATTCCATCTGTTGAATGTTTCATCTTGTATATCCAATTGGAACATCATACTTCTCGACGTCCTGAATAATCTCACAAAGCCAAGCTAGTCTTATTTTCTTTGTAATCATTTTTGTAGGTCTTTGTGGTTTTTCATGTCATGATTCTCTAGAACATGCTCTTTTGGTACAATGCCAATATATACATCTTCTATTGTTCAGTTCTTTCTTTTTGCTACACCATTATGCCGAGGAATGTAGGGAGTATTGAGCTCCCTATTAATCCCAACTTTTCTGTAGAATGATTTGAAGTCATTTGATGTGAACTCTCCTCCATTATCTGACCTCAAAGTATTTCTCTTCTTTTCAGAAATATTTTCCACAAGGGCTTTGAATTCCTTGAACTTGTTGAATACTTCACTTTTTATTTTCAAGAAATAGATCTAATTTTTATGTGAGAAATCATCAATAAATGAAACATAATGTACATACCTGCTAAGTGAAGTGGATTTCATTGGTCCACACATGTCTAAGTGCACAATGTCCAAAACTGATTCGGCTTTGCTATCACTACTTGGAAACAGACTCTTCATGATGGTCAGTCTATTCCATGTCTCAAAATAGAGGTTGTCTAATATGTTTCCTTCTGCAACTGTCATTGTAGCTTCCTCTCATAGTTTTCATCGGTGACTTGCTTTCGTGGTAACCTTCCTGGAACATGTACATCTCCATGGTAACTTCCATGGAATTTGTAAGATAACCTACCCGAGACAAGAAAAACAAGAGAAAAAATATTTCCAATATAATAGCATTTTCATAAGAACATATCTGTGGTAACAAGAATGAAGGATGGTAGTCATCATAGCTTTACCAAGGTGACCTTCCTAGAAGAAAAAAAAGAATTATCTTCTAGAGGATATGTTAGTTCATCTTGCAAACAAGTAAAATAAGAACTTATATCAATAATACTCACATCCTTCCAAGTATTTATCGTACCTAGCAGTGATAGAACCTTTCAAAGACTATTGACACAACTATAGTGTTTACTTATAATCTAGCAATTATCAAACTTGATATGTGCAAATTGGAAACTTAACAATTTAATCAATCAAACCTGGAACCTGAAGTCTTATCTCCAACAATGAGTGTTGTTTCTTTTCTTCTGAGTCTCCTTCACTCAATATGAAAAGTATTCTCTACAAAATGTCCCCTGTACTAAGACAATATGCTTTCTAGACAAAAATCTGAGTTAGGGAATATAATGAAAATAAAATCTAAAATCTCAAACTTAATCAATCTAGTACTTTAATTAAAGTCAACTTATAACTTTAACTTTGACCATAGGTTAGTATAATAATCAAAACTTCAATAGATCAAAATACAACTAGATGTTCATAAGATCATGGTAATTCCATAACAACTAGAGGCATATCAACACAATCAAACCTGGAGTGCATTTTTCCTTTAAATGTGTTGGATCCGAGATCCCTCTAGATCTATGATTATTGCTAGGAAAAAATATCCCTTCTCCTACAAACACACTCAAGATAGTGATATAGTTTAAACATATGCAAGTACATATACAAGCAGCGGCAAGCAACGATGAGCCCTAAGACTTCAAAGTTCTCCAACTTGCAATATAAAGGTAGTTGGAGATGCGCTAGGGTATGGCGCACCTGTTTGTGAAGGAATTAGGCCAAACTTCCTAGAAAATGTGCTTAGTGAGCTTGAAAAAACAAATTGTGCAACAACATGGTACTGCGGAAAGGTGTTGTGGAAAACTGTTGTGGTGAGGCAAATCTCTCGATCTTCCTTCCAGCGATTAGATTGTCTGAAGGAAACTAGCTCTCATACCTTGTTGAATTTTTCCTAAAACTAGTTAGGGTTAGATTTACCATAGAAATTTAACTACTTTTACGTGATCATTTTTCCATAGACGATGTTACATCATCGTCACCCAACCATAGGCACCTACATCTTCCACCCCCGATCACAACACACAAATATCTATTCTAGGAAACCCTGTTTAATGTAGATTCATCAACCAAGTAGAGTGTCATTACAATTCTCTCTAAGAGATAAATATCCCAGATAACTCTTCTACTCAAAGGAAAACACTGCTACTAGACTTGTGCCTTGTCACCAGAAGATACACCAAGTATTATTCCAATACATACACCAAGAGATACACCAAGGAATAATCCAAACCCTGGTGCATTACCCTAGCAAGGTAGATCATGAGAGAGAGACCAACCAATAGCAAGAGATGCACCTTATCCTTCCTCCTGTAGATGCAATTGTAGCTCTCGACCAAACTTATTTTATACTTAAGTGTGTTGTGATGACCAAATGAGTAAGGTGTCACCTTATTTATACTTATTCTTCTAGTGAAATTTTCCCATAGGGTCGGCCTGTCTTTTCTGGAAAATATAATTTAGTTTTATTTTTTCTGGGAGGGCTGGCTTCTCATATTACAAGTAAAAAATATAATAATAATTATTTTCCTCAGCCGAAATTACAAATGTACTTTAGAATTATTCTTTTAGGGTTTTGAATTGATCAAATACAATAAGAATATATTCTGCAGCTACATAATACCTCAACAAGGACAACCTGTATGGGAACATGCTATATAGACAAAAATTGATTCTTCGTCAAAGAATCACACTTGGGACTTAGTTCCCCAATCACCAGGAAAGAACATTGTCAAGTGTTTATGGGTCTATGGGACCAAATTTAACTCTAAAGGTGTTTTTGAGAAACATAAAGCATGCCTGGTTGCAAAGTGATCTTCTCAGCAAGAAGATATCAACTACACTGAGAAATTTTCCCTTGTTGCAAATATGAACTCTGTTTAATTGATTCTTTCCCTTGTTGTTTGTTTTGGATGGAAAATCCATCAGATGGATGTGAAGAGTGTTTTTATTCATGGATACCTATCTGAAGAAATTTTCATGGAACAACCACCTAGTTTTGTGACAGTTTCTAACTTGGTTTGTCGACACGAGAAGTTTCTTTATGGTTTAAAGCAGGCTCCCCAAGCTTGGTATGATAAATCAACAATTTATTTCTTCGAATTGGTTTCAAAAGTTGTGAATCTGATCACAACTTGTATGTACTTCATACCAATGGAGACACTTTGCTTGTTCTTGTATATGTAGATGATTTTCTCATTACTAGCAATAATAATGATCTCATTCTTAGATTGAAGAAATAACTTGTTGACTCCTTTGATATGACAAATCTTGGTACTCTGCATTTTTTTGGGGGGTCCTCAAATATTACCACTATGTGATGGTTTTTTCATTTCTCAATCAAAATACGTGATGGATACTTTGACACATTTTAATATGGTTGATTGTAATCCCTTTGTTACTCTTTTTCAATCTAGAGTAAATATCACCAAAACCTGTCAAAATCCCAAAGTCGATGATACACTTTGTCAACAATTGGTCGGCAACCTTATTTATCTTACTCATAATCAACCTGACATTTACCATGTTGTTAGTGTGGTTTCTTGGTTTGTGCAGGACTGCAAATAAATCTACTAGAAATTAGTCAAATGAATTTTCCGTTATCTCAAGGGTACCACTCATTTTGATATCAAGTATTGTACAAGTTCAAATTAGTTGTTCGACTTCACTGACTCTGACTGGGCTAGCAATAGTGATGATCGGAATTCCACTTTTGTCTATGTGTTTTGTCTAATAATTGGATCATTGATGTGGTCGTGCAAGAAATAGAAGGAAGTCTCCTTGTTAACTACAAAATCATAATATTGTAGCATCGTTCAAGCAGGTACTGAAGAAGTATGGATCCGCCAACTTCTAGGTGAACTTGGCCTTCAAGTTCATACCTCGAATACAATATATTGTGACAATCAAAGTTCCATATAGTTTGATGTCAATCCTTTTTCTCATAGTAAGATGAAGCATGTTAATCTCCATGCTCACTATTTGAGACAGTTGGTTCATGAGAACGTTGTCTCTCTTGAATATTTCATAACATATGATCAAGTTGTTGATAGATTCACTAAAAATTTAGTTGAATCTAGATTTAACAAGCTATATACAATGCTTCGACTTCAATAATTTGCAATTATGGGGGGGAGTGTCATGATGATGTAATTTCACCTCCTAAATATTGAAAGACGTGTGTTGATGGGGGAGTGTTGGAACATAAATAACTAATGGTTCATCACACTTCTCTTGGATTCAATCAATATGGATGTTCACCTACATCTAGATACAGTGGGTCAGGTGATCAACCCAATCTCTACATCAATCAATCAAGTAGTCGACATGCCTGACGATCGTAAAATCGAACAATAGTCGAATATAGTCGAGTAGTGGATCGACTAGCCCAGCAATCGAATATGAGTTGGATGCATGGACAGTTAGATCGGGAATCCTAGTTGATTCAACTAGGCAGCATGGATTTTCCATAGTCAACTCTAACAACCAACGGTTATATGTAGTTAAGATATTCCAAATTTCATGGAAGTTGTTTAGATCTTGAGGCTGTAAATAACATATGACTTGGTTCATTATCAATCATGCGATCAAGTGATATCATATGAAGATATCAAGGTCCCATATATATTTCTATCTAATCACATTTTTTATTTCTTAAGTGTTGTAACAGGGTCTTTAGACACCACCTCCATTTTCAAAATTTTATCCCCACTTCGATTATCTACAGACTTTTTTGTCTGTTTCGTTACAAATTCCACCCCTTTCCCTAACCTGCAGATGTCCCATAAATTCTAATGTAGAAAAATTCATCTTGCATATACCAATCACTAATAAGCTTCATTTCTTTAATGGGGTCAGGATTTAACCACACGCATTCTTCATAGTAGATGTTATTTCATGTAGAGGTGATAATATATGAGTATAGATGTTAGAATACTCCCACAGATACCTAATCTTTAAGAAGACTTGGTGGTGTACATGAATAGCCTTAAATTTAGGCCTTCATAATGCTTTGAACTCTGAAAAATCCATGCATGAAGATATGCAATCCATGAGTTGAGAGGCCATGTAAAAAAATATTATGTTTCGCCTCCTAAGTGACTTGTCCTTTTACATAGTTCAAATGAGGTTGCTTGAAATCAAGTTTTCCTAGTTAAAAACAGTATCATGATTCAAGACCCCATGCATGATCGACACCTAAATAACCCATAGGTGATAAGTATTTGTTAATCTATACATTTGGTTCATTAGAAACAATAATCTTCTTACTACCTCCCATAGGTTATTAGTTAGATATACTTTATCAGTGGTTCTTTTGAAAGGATTGAACATAATCCACCATTGGCTAACAATATTGTGCCTATCATTTCTTCTACAAATATTTCCACCCATTATTTTCTCACACTAATCATGGGAACTAGGAATTAATAAATCTTTTGGATGTTCATAGCATTAAAGAAACTAATGGCATGACCTTCTTGATATTTTAAGGCATATAGTCAGACATTAAAATTCCAAATCAAAATACAAATAACATTTTCACACATGAGACATATTGATCATATATTCCTTGTAAAAAACACTTTTTTCCATGATCTAGGTGGATATCGGTGGCCACCCACCTCTTCCATCTAGATCACATACATCTTTCATTTTGGAAATTATGTTTTTTATCCTGGTAGTTGTTTTTCTAGATTTTCACGTCCTAAACTTCCGGAGCCATTTTGAGGCCCTAAACAACATTTTTTGGGTCCGCCACAATCACATTGTAGACGAATCCAGAGTGTGACATCATATTGTGTACTCCTCAGATAAACCTTTCCAATGGGCCATCATGCACCTAAAATGGACATCGTATGCAAAAGTTACGACCCTGGGAAGTTGATGCACCAACTTACCCCATCGGGGCCCACATGACTTTTAGCACTTCATCTCCTAGGGCTAGGTTTTTGGATGTCTAGGGTTTTGTGTTTACTTATTGATGCTAAAAATGCTTGGTGGCCTCATTGTAATTTTCTCAGCCGAATGTGTGTAGTCACCACATCTCTTCTCAGAGATTAGCTACCACCATTCGGGCAAGATTACTTTCATTCTACATTTTACAGTTTCAGCATATTTCAGATTTAATAGAAGTTAAATTCCAATGTATCTACATCATTGTTCTCTATATATCTATGTTACTGTTATATATATTTGTTTCATTTCATTCGGCTCATAAATCTGGATTAGTGATATCAGAGCAATCTACTCTTCATTTATTTCTGTGTGCATGTCCCCAACGAGATCAAGGTATAAGCAATTGGGATTCAAACCAATTGATCCTTTGCAATATTGGCCTCACCAAACCCAACAGTCATCCATGGGGGAAGAAGAGAGATATGATGGGGTAGGATATCCCTTAAAATTGTTTCTTGAGGAATCCCTCTCATGAAAAAGGAATGAGATGATGGATACTTTGCCCAAACCCTTCGACGACTACCAACAGGCGGTGCATCTACCTCAAGCAGAGGCACCACCCCCTTCAAGGTATAGATAAATTTTGATATTCCTACATTTGAAGGTCAAATAGATGTGGATGTTGTAGAAAAATGGTTAAACCTTCTAGAAGGGTATTTTTCTATCCACAACTTTTTCGATAGACACAATATTGCATTTGCACTCCTTGAGGTCATCCCCCTTGTTAAATATTGGTGGGAGAATTTATGTGAGAAAAAAGAAATAGAGGGATCAACATTATTTTTATTTGCACCCACTTGGGGTTCCTTCAGGGATGTTATTAAGGAACAATACTACCTTGTTGGAAGTTATGATGACTTATATACAAGATGGACCACATTGTGGTAAGAAAGGGACCAAACAGTGCCAGAGTTCACCAATGTCTTCCATACCTTGTGCACCAAGATGGGTATCAACGACTCTGAGCAACATTTCATGTTCAAGTATTGCAATGTTCTGCATAGATACATCCATATAGAAATGGAGTTTCTGTAAATTTCATCCTTTGGTGCGGCCTATCGATATGTTGTCAAAATTGAGAAGAATCTTAAATAGAAGACGCGATAGTTTGGGCCTGCAAACCCTCACGGAAAAAATAGGGAAAAGGCAGCCCCAACCTATAGAACAAAGGGAAATGAAAGGATGGATAGCCTCAGGAAAACCAGTCCAAACCACAAACAAATAAGGGAAATGGGAAGACAAAGAAAGACACTGGGAAATGTTGTGAGTTCCATAAGATCCCATGGCATAACACTGTTGAATTTCGCTCAAAGAAGTCATTGGTAGTCGAGGTGAAAGTATCTAAATCAGATGCAGTATCCGACTCTCAGTCAAAACTAGAAAAAGGGAGACAGACCATTGAGGTAAGAACTAGTGCCACGATTACTACCACCACCAAGGTCCATTCCAACAAACTTGATGAACCATAGGAAGGTGAGTGCCTCTTTCACTCACAGATGTGGGTGAAGGGTACCCTATTGCACTTCATCGTTGATAGTAGTAGCCAAAATAACTTCATCTCAACAGATTTCATCAAGTGGTTTGCTCTGCCGACAAAACCACATGCACAGTCTTACACCATCGGATGGCTCTACCAAGGGAGAGATCTTTGTTTTAGCTAACAATGTCACTTGGCCTAATACATCAAGCTTTTCAAATATGAGGTATTGTGTGATGTCGACCCCCTTGAAGTTTGTGATGTTATTTTGGGCCAACCTTATTTATGGAAATGTCATGATGTGTATGAGTCTAGGCCTTGTAGTGTTATTATTACTTTGGACATAAAATTATACAGGATAACTGAGGTAGTCCCTTGTACCACCATTTCCTTGATCTCTGTCAAGAAATGAAAGAAGTTCATCTCTCATACCAAGAATTCTTGTTCATGAGTTGCACTCAAAGTGAGAGGAAGGTTGTAGCCACATCCATGGCCTCCATGATAGGTCTCTCCATGCAACAGAAACAAGTGGATAAGGTTGTGGAAGAATAAAAATACATATTCTCCTCACCCACTAGAGTACCTCTACACTGTTAAGTCAAGCACTCAATTTATCTGACCCTGGCACATCGCTACCCAATGGGCCATTGCGTCACCACTCTCTGTCAAAAAATGAGGAAATCAAGCACCATATCCAAGAGCTACTCGAAAAGGGGTACATCCTCCCAAACTCATCACCTTGTGGAAGACCAATCATGCTTATGTAGAAGAAAGACGGGTCTTGGCGACTCTACATTAATTACCGGGCCCTAAATAAGATCACAGTCAGGAAACGGTATGCAATTCCCCAAATTGAAAATATCCTTGACCAACTCAAGGGGGACAAATACTTCAGTAAGATATGAAGTCAGGATACCACCAAGTCCCAATAGATAAGACCGATGTATGGAAGACTTCCCTCAAGTCCAAAGAAGGTATTTTTGAATGGTTGGTCATGCCCTTTGGATTGAACAATTCCCCAACAACTTTCATGAGGATGATGGATGATATCTTATGGCCCTTAACCAATTATTTTATGGTGGTGTATTTGGATGACATCCTCATATTCAACAAGAATTGGGTGGAACACTTGCATCATATTCAGCATGTTCTGCACACTCTACGACAACACAAGCTATATGAAAATTTGGAAAAATACTCATTCAGCATGAACAGGGTCCAGTACCTAGGCTACATTCTTGATGAGCATGGGGTGCACGTTGATCTAGCCAAGATCCGGGTCATACATGACTGGCCATCCCTAACCACACTCATTGAGATTCTGAACTTCTTAGGCCTTTCCAATTTATATCGCAGATTTGTGTTGGGATTCGCCCACATTGCATGGGCCCTTAGTCAAGTAACCATGGGTGGTGGAAAGGAAAAATTTGTGTGGGGCTAGTTGCAACCAAAATCGTTCGATGATTTGAAACATTTCTTTTGCTTAGCCCTAGTTCTCTCATTACCCTACCTATGGCAACATTTTGAGATTGAGACGGATGCTTCAGACTATATTGTGGGTGTAATTCTCACTCAACATGGATATCCTATGGCCTATCATAGTGAGATGCTATCAGATAATGTCCATAAGTACCCCACTTACGATAAAGAAATGTAATCCATTGTACAATCCTATCACCAGTGGAGACATTACATTCTTTGGAAGGAGATAGTCATCCACACTAATAATAAGCCTCTATAGTTCATGTATACACAAGGAAAATTACAGAATGACCACCATCAGAATTGTTCCACATACCTGCAATAGTTCCATCTCAACATCAAGTATAAGACAGGGAGCACCAACTACATCATTGACTGCCTCAGTCGACCTCCAGTTGTCGCACTAACCACAGTGCTACACTCCTACGGACATGAGACTTTTGGATGGACCCAACTCTATGAAAGACATCCTAACTTTGCCACTACCTACCAGATGTTGGGCACAAACACAGTGGTCACTGATTTTCATCTGCAGTATGGGTTGTTTTTCCATATGGGCCATCTCTGCATTCCATCAAGAAAGCAATCGAATCTACTCTTGAAATCTCATTATAGTTAGGTGGCAGGACACTTTAGTGTAGAAAATATAGTGGAAATGTTGTAGCAACATTTCTATTGGTCGAAACTCCAACAGGATGTCAGAAAGTATATCAGGTCCTACATGGCCTGTGCCATTTCCAAATCGTCTATTAAGAAGTAAGGAATTTTCACCCCTTTTCTTACTCCCAACAGGCCCTGGGAATCCATCTCAATGGACTACATTTCAGTGCTTCCCTCCACCAAGCAGGGAAATGAATGTGTTTTCTTGGTGGTTGATCAATTTTCCAAGATGGTGATTCAGGTCACCTATAAGAAGAGAATCATAGCAGAGGCCACTTCCAAGATATTCATCAAACCATCATCTCTAATCAATATAGTTGGTTCCTCGGCACATTCTGGTTGAGCCTCTGGTCAAGGCTGGACACCAAGATCACCAAATCCATGGCCTTCCACCCCCAAACAGATGGCCAAAATGAGTTCGTCAACAAGTTGATTGTGCATATCTTATGCATGTACAATTCCAATCATCCTCGCACATGGGATGAGATTCTTCCCTATGTTCAGCACAGTTACAATAGCTCCATACATAGCTCAACTAGCCATAGCCCCATTTAGGTGGGGTTGGTATTTCAACCATTGGGTCCAATGGATGTTGCACTAACCCTTGCGTCCACATAGGAAGAATCATCCCATGTGAAAACCGAAGCTGACACATCCACTTGGTTCATTGAATGAATTCAACACATTCACCAATAGGTTCAAGATATTTTGCAGAAGACCAATGGAAAGTACAAGCAATGTCGTGATCAACACTGGGTTCCACACAAGTTTTAGGTGGGAGACAAATTTTGGTTGCACTTGCAGAAATAATGCCTTGCAAGACTTCAACAGAAGCTTCGTCCACTCTGTTATGGATCTTACACTATCACCAAGGTTGTGGGTGATAATGATTTTGAGCTCAACATTCCTCCCTACCATGGCTTGTACCTAGTGTTTAATGTGGAGCTCCTTCAGACATAATTTACACCCTTATTGGACACCTCAAAGATAGTAGAACAGTTGACACTAATAGAGATCAACCCTGAATGCATGGAGAAAGCATCAACTGATCATATCGTGGCCACATAGGTCAAGTGAACTCACCAACAATAGCTTCATCTTTATCGGGTTGTCAAAGCGGGGCATCTTTTGCACCAAGTCAAGTGGCTCACCCGGGGACAAATTCAGCAGAAGTTTCCTCATCTGATGGGGGAAATCAATGCGATGGAGACCATTTATTCCTAAGGAGAGAGGATTTATCCAGGTGGATATCAGTGGCAACTAACCTCTTCTAGTTTGCCCACATACACCTTTCATCTTGGCAGTTACATTTTTTATCTTCACAATTTTTTTCTTGATTTTCAGGTCCTAAACTTTTGGGGCCATTTTGAGGCCCTAAACAATGTTTTTTGGGCCTACCACAGTGTGATGCCATAATGTGTATTCATAAAATAGACCTTTCCAATGGGTTGTCGTGCACCTAAAATGGAGATCATATGCAAAAATTACAACCCCAAGAAGTTGATGCACCAACTTACACCATTGGGGCCCACATGACTTTTGGATCTTCATATCCTAGGGTTAGGCTTTTGGATGTCTATGGTTTTTTTTTACTTCTTGATTCTAAAAAGGTTTGGAGACCTCATTGTAATGTGCTCAAATGAATGTGTGTAGCTGCCACATCTCTTCTCAGAGATTAGCTACCACCATTCGAGCAAGATTGTTTTCATTCTGCATTTTACAGTTTCAACAGATTTATGATTTAATAAAAGTTAAGTTCCATTGTATCTCTATTATTGTTCTCTATATATCTTTGTTAATTTTATAGATTTGTGTTTCCTTTCATTTCTCTCTTAAATCCAAATCAGTCCACAATAGTTTTCTAATTATCCTTCACTATCTCTGTCATCTTAAGTTGGGGGACAACATCTACATATCTTTGGTATGATGTCGAATAGGATGGATTTGTATAAATGTTCGGTGAAAATATCATATTTTTGAACCATGCATATGATTCTTATAGCAATGGTTTGTTTCCTTTCACCATTGTTTGCATGTAAAGAAAAAATATCATGAAACAATTGTGAGATGTCAAAATGACTAGAGATTTAGTCATAAACACATGAACAACCCTTTTACATGGACCACAATTGACAAATCAATCAAACCTTATATGTTGTCCTAATATTTACAAGTAAGGTTTGGCAATTAGATCCATGAGTGAAACAAATGTATGATTAGTCATACAACAACAATTTTACTACAATGACACAATGGTGGCCTCATGCATGAGGCTTCCTTATTAACATGTATTAATACAAACCCTGCACACAAATAAGGATTTGTTAATGAATAATGTTCTCACAAGACATTAAAAAAAAAACAATGGAAAACATAAGTAGCCATGTATAAAGCTAGAATAACTACCCACAAGAAATAAAAGATCCCAAATGTGAATGCAATTAATCAAATTAAATTCTTCAGCAAAGGTAAAATACTAGAGATTGAATGGTGATGTTGTGTGGCACTCCTCTCAAGGTTTATAACCTTGATAAGGGTGCCAATGTTTAATAATTACTCTGTCTAATGATGTTCTCTTTTAATTATCTACAACCTCAGTTTTCACACTAGCTATAATCATTTTCTTTTAGTAATTAAGTTACTCCTTAAAAAAAACTAACATAGAGCATAGAATTGGTCTTATTTTCTAGATATCAAATGTTAAATCTTAAGCATTTAAAATAAACTTTAAATGGAAATTTAACTAAGATATTTAGTAACATACAACTTTCAATTTTGAGCAGAACAATAAATCTTATACTATTTGAATGAATTTGTATTTTTTTAGAATAGTCCAACAAGTACAAATACCTTCGAACCTCTTACCACTTTCCTGGAGTGGAATAATTATCCTCCTACCAACTCAACTGGTATCCTATCCAACTTCCTATATCTAGGAAAAATTGTGTTTTCCTAGACCTCAATGCTCGAGGTTCCAAGAACAACATTACACAATAGGTCTCTTGAGAATATTGTCACAAAAATAGATATTTCTTCCAAGAATTCCTAGATATAATCACTTTCCCCCATTTCTCAAGAAAATATTCAACTTCCAAGCATCCCTCAAAACTTCTTCCTCCTCCCTATTTATCAATGCTCCATGCACATACCTTAAGCTTCCTCAACCACCATCATTGATGCAGGAGCATCTCTCCACGTCAGCCAGCCAGCCAGCCAGCCACGTCAGCGGTTTCAAATCACGTGCTGAAGAGAGGC
The DNA here is from genome assembly GCA_032191745.1 of Picea mariana. Classification (NCBI taxonomy): domain Eukaryota; kingdom Viridiplantae; phylum Streptophyta; class Pinopsida; order Pinales; family Pinaceae; genus Picea; species Picea mariana. The sequence goes on along the minus strand of JASDQU010587255.1, from coordinate 65,979 downwards.
GCGGCCCTCATTTTCAAATTCAATTTGAAATGAATGTAATTAAATGTTTTAGGTTGTTTATCCATGAGGTAGTGCTTTGCACATGCGTAAAAGTAGGTAGGCCTTTAATATGTTGAAGGTTGAGATCTAGATCCAGATTGTGGACTAGATAGCCCATTCAATGTAATTGAATAGGGTAGGTGAGTGTGGAGGGAAGCACTCTAAGAGCCCCCTCATGTAAAAAGATCATGGTATCTCATTTTTTTGTAAGAGAGTATGCACAAGAGAGAGCGAGTGTGCATAGAGAAGCAGCCGAGACTTTGTCACAGTCTGCGCTCAGAACACCCTTGTAAACAGACATTTTATTAATACAAACCAAAGCAGTTTTTCCTACATGAATTCTGTGTTGTGTGAATGTCTTTTGTGTGTTCTATTTATGCTATAGATGTATGTTGTAGGTTTGCATTTACAGGGAGTTTTTTTATTTTCATGCTTGAGAGGTTCTTTGTGGTTTCGTGCCAAGAGGGCGTGATAGAGTATTGCGGTCTCTGAATACCAGTGCACAGAAGAACTTCTGAATTCTGTGGATTCAGACAAAGACGTGCCAGGAGGGCATAGTAGCTTAAATCATCAACTCGGGGAAGGTATTTGAGGTTGCTGAATACCTTAGGAGGCAAGACTTTGTAGGCAAGACACATTTGCAGACAGAAACTCTCTTTAAGTTCTGTAATGCTCTGCCAAGTGGGCATTGAGCCAGTGTAAGGAGTGCACAAGAGAAGAACTCTGCTGTGAGTTCAGAAGAAGACAGAAGCTCTGAGGAGTTCTGTAAAGCTCTGCCAGGTGGGCATTGAGTAGGTGCAAAGAGTGCACAGAAGAAATCTGCTGTAAGTTCAGATAGAAGACAGAAACTCTGCTGTAAGTTTTGTATAACTCTGCCAGGAGGGCATTGAGTCAGTGTGCAGGTAGGCACAGGGAGAGAACTCTTTGAGTTCTATAAATTTGAAGAAGAATCCATTGAAGGATCTTCACAGGGTTACTGAACCCCCTGAACACTCAACAAGGATTACTTGAGCAAAGGATAGCTAGGAGGGAATCCAAATTCTCCATTTGAAGGAGAACGGAAAAGGACTGAGTTCCTTAAGGTCTGAGTCTTAGAGAAGCTCAGAAGGGATAGCACCTTTGTGTGCATGAAGACTCTGCAGAAGTGAAAGAATCACAGAATCCTTCAAGGATTCGGCAGTAAGCTCAGGAAGAGTAGAGTTTTCATATGCGCAGGTGAGGACTCGAAGTCATGGAGCTCGCAGAGGAAACAGAACAAAGGTCCAGGCCTTTGGACACTTGGAATCCTTCCAAGTGCCGAAAGAAAGCGCCAAAGCTCAAGAGGAGTATAGCTATCGTTAGATCCAGTCAGAAGATCTAGACCATTGGAGTTTATTTACATCCAGGGAGCAATAGGAGAATCACACAGGGGAGATGTTCTGAACCGTCAGATCTCGAGCAAACAACTATCAGCCATTAGATCTGACAGGAGATGCACAGGGGTTAAACCTTCATGAACAGCAAAGAAAAAGTCCCGAAGGAGGATCGTATCGGGAATTCGACATTTGGGAGTTCGGGAGTCCTGAGGATAAGAGGTCGGGACCCTTGAAATTAGAAGTCCCAAAAGGGAGAATTAGATACAAGTCGTCTGTCTGTGAGAGGACGCGTGTCGCGGAATTGGCCATTTCAGAGATTCGGGCACCGGGACTCACAGAGGTGAGCATATTGACTTCGTATCTGGAAAAGTCTCAAAAGGATCGGAGTCGTCCATCTGGAGGAGGAAAAGTGTCATGAGATTACCCATATCGGGGATTCGGACATCGGGAGTCATAGAGGGAAGTCTCTGGACTTAGTGAGTGGCGAAGTCACGAGAAGATCAGAGCTGTCCATCTGAGGAGGACAAGTGGCAAAGATCAAGGGATCTCATGAACTCGGAGGTTCACAAGGTGAGAGCCCAAAGGTTGGGTTCTCTAAGTCATGAAGTTACGAAATCGCGAGGAGCAAGGATAGTCGTAGGATCCAGGTCGTGGAGGACCGTTGGATCAGAGCCTCATCGCGCGTATCGCGCATTCAGAGGTTCGGAGGTTGAGAGGACCTCGTCTCAACTGCAGAAGTCACGAAGTGCCAAGAGCCAAGGCACGAGTGTGGACACGTGGTAGAACCCCAAGGTGGGGCCCGCATGATTGACAGGTGGACACGCGTCGCCTGGAGAAGGGAGTCAATGCTCCGTTGATTTCTTGTGTCTCGGGGATTCGCGAGATGAGAGCACGAAAGCTCGACGCTACAACTCACGAAGTTGTGAGTTACGAGGGGAGATAATGTTTAGCCTAGTCATTGGTCACACATAGAGAGCGCTGACAAGGAGGAGCCATACCCATATCGGCATTTCGGGTATCGCAAGACTGGAAAGGGAGAGTTGGGAGTTTTGACTCACGAACTCATGAGATTGCGAGATTTTCGACAAGAGACTTTGGGTTAGGCCCTTGGTCATAGCGCTGTGGTCGTTTGGGGAGAAAGGAGCTCGCACCTAGTGTTGTTTGCACAGGGGAGCTTCTGAAAAGGACCTGTGGATCGATTGGAAGGAGATTCCAGCAGGGAATCAAAAGAGTCGCTTCGGCTCATGAAGTGAATGAATGATCCTTAAGACTGGGAGGTCATGCAGAGACTCTGTCGAGGCAGAGGTGGCGTCTGCATCAATCATTAATAGGCTAACCAAATTCCCTTTAAAGTCCTAGGGAATAAATAAAATAATAATAAAAGAAAAATGCAAAGTCTACATTCTCATACTAACACATAAATGTGTCTGACATTTTCATCTAAATTAATAATAACCAGCATATTCGTTTATTTCAACACACCAACCAACCCATAAAGTCAACAATGCACATCTTGCTTCTAGATATTTATAGGTCTATAATATAATTTCCATAAGTCACCAATCAATTAATTTAAGTATTAATAACATAGTTAAGTATTTAATGCATCAATGTAATTATACTAGTGTATGCATGCCAGTTATTTATATGTATATATCATATATATATCTTGTGTGGTACTCTTAATAAAAAAAATCAATGATTCGATGCACAATTCTTTCATGTCCTTAACCATGCATCACTACTACAATAAAAGGTTGTAGCATCATCATTAGCATCATCTCTTAGAGTATTTTTCTAAGAAAAAAATTCAAGTTTGGATTATGCCAAAAAACAACACTAATGGGTGCAAAATGGGTGCATCGTGATTTGCATCATATTTGCATTAACCCTACAATTTTTTATGTATGCTCTAGAAGGTGTCATATTAGTGATGAAGAATACAATGCAAAAATCTTTCTAATTTTTTGTTAGCATCTTGTTGTGTCACATATTATTGTGAAAAAAGAACATGATAGTCACCATTAAAAATTTTATATGAAATCAAGATTTCAGGATCTAGCGAGACGCTAAACTAGTTTGGAAAGCTTGATAAGCTAGAAAAGAGGCTAAATATGGCAGGAAATAGATAAATATTGAAGGAGTGCTAATTTGATGGATCCCGACGCGTCATAGATCGTGAAATCTCAAGATCGATTGTCGAGGAGGATTTCAGGGGGAGAAGCTGCACGGGGGTTAATTTTGGAGAACGGGACTGGAATTTAAACCATGGTTTTCGTTCGAGGTTACATGGCGTTGTTGAGGAAAATATATGAAATATTCTTACTAAATCATTTTCAAATCTTATTTGGTTAAAGAAAGATAGACGGGAATATCACCCTTTGTTTATAGCCTCAAAATTTGTTTCCTAATCCACAAGTATTGGTTACAAGGGCTTAGGCTGACTTTTTTATAAATAAAAGATTCCTGAAAAATTCAATATTTATGTAATTTTTTTAATATAGAATATGCAAAAGTAAATATAGAGACATAAGAATAAATACCAAGTCAATAATTAACACAGATGAGACAAAAATCAATCGCTTATTTCACTCCAATTTATCAAAAGAATCGTTCTCTTTACAAATTTCCCTAAGGAAGTTTCGACCAAAGTCAAACTTAGATGTCCCCGATGAAAACCATACAAAAGGACTTCTGACAGAAAGTAAAAAACTGAACTTTAAAAGCTGGATCAACTTGCCATAGATTGCTTCCCACTCGACTTTACACAATATCCTTTATCAGTCATGAAATTTAATTCACAAACAGACAAGTCTACACAGACTATCAAAGATGGATCAACACCTCTGAAAAAAAAGTGTCTGAATGATGTAATTCAGCCTTGAATCTTGTTGTCTACAATAGGACCCTACTTTCATAAAAGAGAATTAGGATTTCAATGAATTAAAGAATGAATGAAAACTGAATTATCTCAATAAAACTCACGAGCAGACCTTAGTATGTTTTTCCATTCTATTATCCATGTGTTCCTCCTTCTCTTTTTGCCTTTAAGCAATCAGAATTAGTTGAATTAGTTAAACTACCTCTTTTAGTTAAGTTAACTAAAACTCAACCAACTTTTAGTTTAGGGGGAAAATTAATAAAATAATAATAACTTGGTCTTTAATAAATAATAACTAGTAGGTGGGACCCCTTGTGACTCCCTTTAGTTTATTAAAAAACATAAACACAACTAGTTAATCAATCAAACACATCCCTCCTTGTGGATCCCATCATCACTCTCATAATTTGAAATTAATATCAATGATATTTGAAACCATATCCAAAAAATATAATATCCAACATATCCAAAAAATAATATGTTGTCCAAAAAACTTCAGCAGTCAACTGTTCTCAACAATCAACAAATAAAAACACTCAAAAACCATATTTACCACTCTAGGAGGCAATTTTACCCTTGTTGTTGTTGTCTCCCTTTGATTTCTATGAATTTTCCTTAGGCTGTGTGGAGACTTTAGGCCTAATCTCACTAATAACGTGAGAGCAATCATTCATCTCTCAAGTGCATATGGGATGAAATGGATTTGGCAGAGCCATTTGAGGGAGAGGAGGGGGAAGTCGCAGCTTTTCCTTTATCAGGTACATTGTGGGATTCGGTTTTTAATATCTTTCTTCCATGGGAAGAATGCACTGGTGAATGTGCAAGGACATCTTGGACAATTGAGTTAATCGGTGGAGGAGGAGTAGGTAGAGAAAAATTGGGCTAGCCACGATGTTGGGAGACTGTTGGGTGGACAATCTCTTACCATCTGTCATTTTCATGGACTTTGGGTTGTAACGAGACATGAGTGGGAACTGAGATACCAAGGACATGTAGGGGATGGAAAGGAGGCCTTTCTGACCTAGGTTGGACGACCCCTTGTCCAATCCAGTTGAAAAACCCAGCATTGAATAGCTAGTTCAACTCTTCTGGATCTGCATCAAAATGTATAGAAAACCTTGGCCTTCTAGGGCCCCTGTTCCAATTTACTCTTCCCTTGTTGTTCCAGCCATGGCTACCTCTGTTGAAGAATCTCATTCATGTATGCATTATTTATTAGCAACTAGTTTCTTCAACAAACCATACATGACATCTCTTTAAATATGAAACAAATTTTGGCTTAGCAACACATCATGCTCATGCAATCCAATCCGTAAAAATCGTTCAATACTTGTCAATGAGCAGGGGGTGAATAAGGGTTCCAGGATATATGAGGGATTGTATTGAGAGAAAAGTGGTAAAATGAAGGGGGGTAGATCATGATTACTGCTCAACAAATCATCAAAAAATCAGTTGTATTGCAATAACAAACATATCAATTGTAAATCATCCCTGTGCCATCCTTCAACTGCTATAATACAAAGTTTTCATTTACCTATAATTTAAATTTAAGAATAGGGTGTGAATAGTGAATCTGGGAAGGTGAGGGGATTTGTAATGTGCAAAAAAGTGAGAGAATGGCAGGGAAATAATGAATATTTTTCATAAAACCAATCAAGTAAAACATAACTCTGTACTAAACTCAATACAAACAATACCAACACCATATCAACACTCACTGTGTATCAAATTGTTTGTTGTCACAACATTTAAATTTCTCAAAACTTCTCAATTAGAACAGTCTGTGCAATCATATTCATAATTGAAACAACTTTCCATTCAACAGTCCTATTAAGAAAATGCTTGGTCTTTAATTTCCTTCCTTTCCTTCTAAGAATTTAAAGAAAACACACAGCAACATTGATCCACCTCTATCACATAATGCATCACTATAAAAATATCATACATTGTCTATCAATTCATAATTGGCCAATTAAAACATATGCACAGGTCCCTTTCCAAATCGAACAGAGTTACAAAACATGCCCGATTATATACATTCTTCATCATATCAGCCAATAAGGTTTTGCAACGAAAACACATTCAACATAAAAATCGAACCTCGTCACAATCGATGCGACCATTTCCAATATGCACGATGATTCAATAATGGATGCATGGTGATCATAACCAAATACACACAGTTACCAATTCCATAATTTTCTATAACCTCGATCGGGCCTAGTGAAACACACAGGTATTTCCATTTTGCAATTAGGACAATGTTGTAAGAACACAGAGAGTGGAAACATAGCGAAAGGATAACAGCCCTTGGCTTCATATTATTACTCATTCCCAATCGTAAATTTTCAACCAATTTAATCATGAGTTATGGACTCGACGAAAAAAATACATAACTACTCCACTTGATAAACCAATCATTGACAACCAAGAAGATGCCCGACAGGAGCAAGAACACTTGGATATTTAAAATCAGGATTTGTCACAACAAATACAAGGAGCCAATCAAGAGAGCACTCATTCATAAATAGCACAGAGAACTGGAGGTATTTAGAGACATATCAACCACAAGAAAAAACCCTTTCGATACAGACATAGTAGTAAGCTACATGGTCTCCTTATAAATCCCAGTCTAGGAAATGGAACAACCGTTAGCCATAGAGGAAACAACGACAGGTAGGGTAGGAAACAAATGATGCACATAGTGCGTTTTACGGTTGCAAAGGAGAGGTGAATGTCAACTGAATAGTGACAATTACCAAGAACACACAGAGATATAACCTCTATCTATTTTCTCAAGAGCTGAACCATTTGACAACAATTCTAGTGAGGATGCCTAACATCGAGGAATAACTTATATTATCCCATATCCATACGGTATATATCAACATTATGCCCACCCTAAGACCACTTCTTGATATAATCTGGTGCCAAGATAATGAGAATGAGCCACGACCATGACTCTGGTAAGAGAAATACACAGCAACCAAATGGCAGTTTGAACACGACTGGACAGGGTTACACTCATGCCTGTGAGGAAGAAACCGACAATAATACATATCAACCACATATGTATTACCTCTGTCTTTAGAGACATATCAACCATAGGAAAACACCCTTTCAATATAGACATAGTAATAAGCCACAGGGTCTCCTTATAACTCCCAGTCTGGGCAATGGAACAACCGTTAGCCACAGAGGAAACAACGATGGGTAGGGTAGGAAAAAAATGATGCACATAGTGCATTTTACGTTTACAGAGGGGAGGTGAATGTCAATTGAATAATGATAGTTACCAAGAACACACAGAGATATAACCTCTATCTATTTTCTCAAGAGACGAACCATTTGACAACAATTCGAGTGAGGACGCCTAACACCAAGGAATAACTTATATCCTCCCATAACCATACAGTATATATCAACATTATGGCCACCCTAAGACCACTTCTCAAGATACTCTGGTGCCAATATAATGAGAATGAGCCACGACCACGACTCTGGTAAGATAAATACATAGAAACCAAATGGAAGTCTGAACATGACTGGATAGGGTTACACTCATGCATGTGAAGAAGCAATCGGAAATAATACACAGAGTGAAACCCTCCACCATTTAACATGGCGTTAATACCCATATTCATTTTAAAATCCACAGAGACCCACCATAGTTAATTATTTAACCCAAAACTCAACTCAACCCAAAACCAATTCGTTTTCTTGCAATCCGAACAATTACATAGTCATTCCAGAGAGAAGAATCACGCATTTACACAGTTGCAATTCTCAGGAAAACACAAACCCAAGCATTACTGAGCCATTTTTTGTTCATAAACAGAGCATAATTCATGGATGGGGTGAAAAAGAACCATACATGTAACAGAGAGCTTAAAAGGACGATTTGGTCAAGCGTTTTATTACCAAGCCTGAAATGTGGAGCTTAACCACCAACAGGCCGAATGCAACAAAGAACAATACTATGGTGATGGTAGATGGGGGGGAGTATGGAGTGATGCTCATTTATTTCACACCGCTTCCATCTCCTATCCTATTCAATTCCAAACTATAAGACAGCTAAACCTTCACCCATTCATTAAACCATGTAATTAATTTCCAAACCATTGAAATCTTTGATGATATTCCTTGCCCAATGTGCCACCCAAAACATTCGTGTTAACCTTTGTCAAGCTCTTATGCCATACCATATGTATTACAATATTATATGCGCCCAAAATAATCAAATGAAATTCGCATAGCCACTAACCAAAAATAGAATACTTAGGACTAACACTAACATCTTTTACCTTTTCATTTGCATATAATCCTTAACATAACTCAATCATAGATCCTTTCCTTTTAGGATTTTTTTCATAAGTTTATTTTCTTTGTTTTGGTTATGTTATTACTAACATGTTTCTCGTGTGTATGTGTCTAGGTAGTAGATCACGATATTTTTGATATGATTAAATCATAGCAGCTGTAAATATACGCCATCATAACAAAAATAATGCTTTGAATTGCAGAAACATCCCATAAAATGCATCATCCACCTATTATTATATCAAAATGAAACCAATACTGCATTTTCAACCATATAGGAATGTGTAAGAAACATTGAAACAACAACATAAAAAGTGTGATATGACTATCTTCGAACCTTCAGTCTACAAGGGGGGTCCCACCTACTAGTATTATATTATTAGCATAGTTTAAATAATAGGGCTTAAGCAATACTTTACGGGAGAAATTCCTCATTGCGATTTTAATCGTCAACAAAATGGTGACTCCATAGGGAAATATCTTTCCAATAGATTAAGAACTCAGAATGTATGGTTTTGCGGACCAAGTAACATAAGATCAAGAAGATATAATTCAGAATGATTATTCCACAGGGGGAAGTGAGTGGATTTAATGGAAAAATGACTGGGAATTTGGGAATAACTCATGGAAAGTGTTAAGTATGAGGGGGTTTATCCTTTTAATCATAATCATTCAACCAAAATCTGCTCTTGACTTCAAGGAAAAAACAATTATGTGCTTTCTCTTTTGAATCTCAAAATGGATGAATAATTGGAAAGCAGAAGCGAGATGTAACCAACTATCTCATAAAACAGCAGTGAAAGCAAATAAGAAATTCAATGATGCCTTCATGGGGAACATCATAACAGCCATGTAAGATTGATTATTATTGACTAACAATGATTTACAGGAGTGTCGTTGTTGTAGAACTGATCCAACATTTTATTCTGATAGAAATTGAAATCAAAAGAGTAAAAAGAAAGAAATGTCATAACAGAAATCAAACTGTAAAATTGAAAACAACAGAAATGGAGTGAAAGAAATGCAAACATCAGAAAGAAAACTACTAAAATGAAAGAAGAATTGAATTATTGTAAAAGCACAATTGAAATAGAATAAATGAAAACTACTAAAAAGAAAGAAGAATTGAACTACTAAAATACAGAACAATCCATACAGCATTAAACTCTTCAAGTTGGTTCCACATAGTGTTTTAAGTGAGAATCGTTAGTGTTGTAGGAAAACAATCGCTCTTGTGAATCCTTTAGAATGTAAGAGTTTGCACCCAATACAAAAGAGATCTTGAAAGGACCCAACCATAATTTTTTAAACTTTGAAACATCTAATCATTTTTTCGAGTACACAATTAAGTCATCAAGATAGATATGAATAATCTTGTTGATCAAATCGTCAAACGTTAACTGCATAGCTCTTTGAAAAGTGGCACCTGCATTGGATAAGACAAATGGCATACGTTCATAAGAAAAAGTTCCCCATCAAGTAATAAAGTTGGTTTTATATTTATTTTCCCTTTTTACCTTGATTTGATTTTAACCAGAGAAACCGTCAAGGACATCATCCGTGATCCTGCAACTTGCTACAAAATCATTTCCATATTAGGGAGAGGAAAGTGATATTTTATGTTAGGCCAATTTAATGCGTGAAAATCTATGAATAATCTGATTTGACCAATTTTTTTCCGAACAGGAACCAAATTAGAAACCCATTCTAAATACTTAACTGGAAAGATAATCCCATCCTTCAAGAGTTTTTCCAACACCTTTCGAATAGTTTCTTCCATTGCATGGTTGATAGGTATTTGTTTTTTCCTAGCTAATTTTATGCCCTCCTTGATAATAATGGCATGTTGTATAAGAGTAGGATCAAAACCATGAAGATCCTCATAAGACCAATAAAAAACATCTTGAAATTCACCAACCAGTCTGGAAAACTTCATTTTTTCTTCATCAGAACATTAGGCACCTATTTTAACATTCTTTGGGGACTCGGGTGTTTCAATGTTCAAGGAAATGGTTTCACCCACCTTCCTTTTCGACTCCTCTTCTTTATGTTTCTCTTTGTTTCTGACATCACTCAATGAAAATGAACTTTCTAGAGGAGTCAAGCCCTTATGAATCTTGTTATCTTCCATTGATATAATTTCCTTAGGCTTATAAGGTTCATTTTGAATGAAAGAAAATATGCTCTCATCACTAGGGAAGACCTGCCATGATTCTATATTTTCAGGGATATGTGGATGATATAGAGATTGAAAAGTACAATCAGATCTTTGTGGCTGAAGTTGTCAATTAGGAGAGGCTGCAAAAACAGCTAACCGATCAGCCATTGAGTTCAATTCCCTATTAACATGAGTAATGTTGAAATACAGTAGGTTCAAGATAAGTGCCCAAATAGTTTGGGTGTAGCGTTTCATCAACTTGTTGATAGGAGATTATATCTTACGTATAAGGTTTACAACAAGCTCAAAATCCCAAAAACTTGTAAGGTTACCACAACCCATATTATAGGCGTTTTTAATGCCTAATAGTAAAGCTTTGAATTGAATGACATTGTTTTTGCAAGAAAACTCTAATCTATAAGAAAAGTTATGAATTTTCCCCACAGGAGAGTACAAGATAATGCCAACTCTATTTCCTTCATTAGAGCATGAACCATCAAACTTCATATGCCACATACTGTCATCTAAGTCGATTTGTTCCAAGGGAGTGTTATCCTCCTCGATAAAGATGGAATACACTCATAGGTCCTCCTCGATATAATTCACATTAGGTTGTGGAACACTTTCTATGTAAGGTGAAATACTTCCCTCTCTAAGTACTATGATGCTTTTACCATTCCGAGGAATGGATAAGTGTGTCCCGTCGAGTGAGAGGTATCCACCCATCAAAGCTTTCCAATCTCTTCCTAGGATGATCGAGTAGTTGCTTACTAGCATATCGACTACCTGAATATTAAGGGTTGTCCTAATTTCAGGGTGTGCGCACAAAACCAAGGTCACATCCTTGATTTCACCTATGGTCATTTGTTGTAGACTATTATAAGAGAGCATGATTCTGGCGTTTTCATTTGTACAAGAAAAGCCTAGCTCTTCCATAATAATCTTCAACATTATACTTGGGCCCAAACCACCGTCAATGAGGCAACAATGGGAAATCTTATCCATAATCTTTACATAAATATAAAAAGGGGGATTTTTTATAGGGTATCTAAATTTATGTACACGTACTTTATTTACAGATGAATCCTCTTCATCTACCTCTTCAAAGAGGTTGGATACAACAGAACCTTTTCCTTCCATGAATTGTTTTAGGTGCTTATGTTGTTCAGTGACAACAACCATGTCCATAAGGGTTGCATCTGCTTTGATGTTGGCCAACTGATTTAGAATATTTTATTTGGAAGAGGGGAGAGGGGAGGTAGTTCCTCTACTATCAAGAGCCTTAGGAACCTAAACAGTAGAAGCTGGTGAGGATGAGCTCGGGCTAGAAGAATTGCAGGGAGGATCATATTTGCTTTGGGGAGCATAGGATTTATTCCTAGTATTGATGAGCATGACATATTTTGGCTCTGCAAAGTCTAGGACATCAATGGTAGTTTCAGGTATATTACCAAATATTTTATCTTTGGCACTCTTCTTTACCTCACATGTACTTTCCTCATGGTTTTCCTCGCAAAATCTACACAACCTACAAGGCATGATAGCTTTAGGCTGAAAATTATTTTCATTTGGATTTCTAAAGGGGGGTACAGAAGAGGATGAAGCTTCAGGGGTAAGAGGGGAGACATTTCCCTTTCTCTCATATGCTATCATACGATTATTCATGTCTTGTACAAGTTGTAAGAAGGCAGACATGTATGTCTGTTAAACTGAATCTCCCTGAGGAAGACCTATTCTTTCAAGTTGTTCTTTATACTCTAAACAAGTATGCAGAGTAGAACCGAGGTTATCAATGGCATTTTCCTAAAGCCTATAACGGTAGGGGGAAGGTAATTCATTATAATAATGCATGAAAGCAGCTTGGTTCTGAGGTCGAATGAGTTCAGGGATTTGTTTGTATAAATTGGTGAAATGCAAGTTGAAGGACTTGATGGTCTCACCATCCTTATAAGCGATGTTATTGTATTCACGTAACTTCTCGGTTGGGATTTTGGATTTCCCATAGGTGGATTTGAACCAATAGAATAAACCCTCCCAAATAGATAAAATCTTAGGATGGAGATCGAAGAAATCGACCGCAACCTTCCCTTCAAGGGAATTGACAAATAACTGCATACAAGTATCGTTGTCATTGGATCGTATGTTGTGACAAGTATTAAAAAATGCCACCAAGTGCTCATTCGCAGTGACAGTGTTATTCCCTAAAAACCTAGGGAGATGCTCTTTGAATTTAGGAAGCGGATGAGTAGAAGGTGGCAGGTTAAGAGGAGAGGAAACATGCCACAGTGTGGTTGTAGCATATTCTTCAAACTGAAAAATCTCATACTTTTTAATGACTTTGGTGGGGTTTGTGGTAGATTAGATAGGGACTTGGTGACTATACAAGCTACCAATCACTGACGAAGTTGAAGATTGAGATGAAGAAGCACCTCTAGTGCCACCAGAGACACCACTAGATGTCATCTTGTGGATAATAGGTAAGGGAGAGAAAGATGAAATGGATGAACCAGACAAGGTTCTCCTTAGAGCACTTTGTTGGGTTGATAACACAACGTTCCTTATTCCTATTCCAACAATAGAATTAATTTCAGGTGATAAACCTCTTCTTCTCCTAGAAACATGAGGGTCTAAGGACATGAAAAGAAGATCAAAGCTAGAAAAACAAAGTTATGGTTGATTCCTCATATGTCCATGTCTACCTTCCCAATGTTCTTGGGCAATTATGTCTTGTTCAATTGTTTTCCATGAACAATTAAGCTCAGCCTGGGTATTGGCAGTATCTAAGATGGTATTAAACAAGTTTAAAGAAATGTTGGTCTAATCTTGAAGATTGGGCTCAATATTAGGATTTATTGCAACAAGTACAGTCATTAAGAAATGAAATAGTCAAAGAATCAATATCAGACAAACATATATATTCGATGATAACAATCATAAAAATCAACCAGAGAGATATGGAAAATCTCCCCAGTATGGTCGCCAAATAAATGTTGAGGAAAAGATATGAAATAATATTACTCAAGAATTTTCATATCTTACTTGGCTAAATAAATATAGAAGGGAATATCACCCTTTGTTTATAGCCTTAAAATTTGTTTCCTAATCCACAAGTATTGGTTACAAGGGCTTAGGCTGATTTTTTTATAAATAAAAGATTGTTGAAAAATTCAATATTTATATAATTTTCTGAATATAATAGATGCAAAAGTAAATGTAGAGACAAAAGAAGAAATACCAAGTCAATAACTAACACAGATGAGACAGAAATAAATCACTTGTTTCATTCCAATTTATCAAAATAATCATTCTCTTTACAAAATTCCTTGAGAAAGTTTGGACCAAAGTCAAACGTAGATGTCCCTGATGAAAACCATACAAAAGGACTTCTGACATAAAGTAAAAAAATGAACTTTAAAATATGGATCATCTTGCCACATATTGTTTCCCACTCGACTCTGCACAATATCCTTTATCAGTCATGAAATTTAATTCACAAACAGACAAGTCTACACAGACTATCAAAGATAGATCAACACCTCTAAAAAACAAGTGTCTGAATGATGTAATTCAGCCTTGAATCTTGTTTTCTACAATAGGACCTTGTTTTCATAAAAGAGAATTAGGCTTTCAATGAATTAAAGAATGAATGAAAACTAAACTATCTCAATAAAACTCAAGAGAAGACCTTAGTATTCTTTCTCCTTCTATTCTCCACTTGTTACTCCTCTTTTTGCCTTTATGCAATCAGAATTAGTTGACGTAGTTAAACTACCTCTTTTAGTTAAGTTAACTAAAACTCAACCAACTTTTAGTTTAGGGGGAAAATTAATAAAATAATAATAAGGTTCTTTAATAAATAATAACTAGTAGGTGGGAACCCTTGTGACTCCCTTTAGTTTCTTAAAAAACATAAACACAACTAGTTAATCAATCAAACGCATCCCTCCTTGTGGCTCCCATCATCACTCTCATAATTTGAAAATTAATATCAATGATATTTGAAACCATATGCAAAAAATATAATATCCATCATATCCAAAAAATAGTGTGTTGTCCAAAAATCTTCAGCAGTCAACTGTTCTCAACAATCAACAAAAAAAAACACTCAAAAACCATATTTTCCACTCTGGGAGCAAATTTTCCCCTTGTTGTCATTGTCTCCCTTTGATTTCTATGAATTTTCCTTAGGTTGCGTGGAGCCTTTAGGCCTGATCTCACTGATAACATGAGAGCAATCATCTCTCAAGTGCATGTGGGATGAAATATATTTGGTAGAGTTATTTCAGGGAGAGGAGGGGGAAGCAGCAGCTTTTCCTTTATCAGGTGCATGGTGGGCTTTGGTTTTTAATCACTTTATTGTGTGGGAATACTATACCGGTGAGTGTGAAGGGAATCTAAGACAATTGGGTTAACCGGTGGAAGAGGAGTAGGTAGAGACAAATTGGGCCAGCTATGATGTTTGGAGATTGTCAGGTGGACAATCTCTTTCCATTCGTCATTTTTAGGGACTTCAGGTTTTAACGAGACATAAGGGGGAATTGGGATACCATGGACATGTTGGGGGTGGAAAGGAGGCCTTTTTGGCCTAGGTTGGACCACCCCTTGTCCAATCCAGTTGAAAAACCCAGCTTGGAATAGTTGGTTCAACTCTTGTGGATCTGCATCAAAATGTATAGAAAACCTTGGCCTTCTAAGGCCCCTATTCTAGTTTCCTCTTCCCCTGTTGTTATGGCCATGGATACCTATGATCAAGAACCTCATTCTTGTATGCAGTATTTATTAGAAACTAGTTTCTTCAACAAACCATACATGACATCTCTTTAAATATGAAACAAATTTTGGCCCAGCAACACATCAGACTCATGCAATCCAATCCATAAAAATCGTTTAATACTTGTCAATGAGCAGGGGGTGAATAAGGGTTCTAAGATATATGATGGGTTGTACTGAACGAAAAGTGGTAAAATGAAGGGGGTAGATCATGATTATTGCTCAACAAATCATCAAACAATGAAATGTATTGTAATAACAAACATATCAACTGTAACTCATCCATGTTCCATCCTTCAACTGTTATAATACAGAGTTTTCATTTAACTATAATTTAATTTTAAGAATAGGGCGTGAATAGTGAATCTGGGAAGGTGAGGGGATTTGTAATGTGAGGAAAAATGAGAGAATGGAAGGAAAATAGCGAATATTGTTCATAAAACCAATCAAGTAAAACATAACTCTGTACTAACTCAATACAAACAATACCAAAACCATATCAACACTCACTGTGTATCAAACTGTTTGTTGTCACAGCATTTAAATTTCTCAAAACTTCTCAATTATAACAGTCTGTGCAATCATATTCATAATCAAAACAAATTTCCATTCAATAATCCTATTAATAAAATGCTTGGTCTTTAATTTCCTTCCTTTCCTTTTAAGAATTTAAAGAAAACACACAGCAACATCGTTCCACCTCTATCCCATAATGCATCACTATAAAAATATCATACATTGTCTATCAATTCACAATCGGCCAATTAAAACATATGCACAAGTCCCTTTCGAAATTGAACAGACTTCCAAAACATGCTCGCTTACATACATTCTTCATCATATCAACCAATAAGGTTTTGCAATGAAAACACAGTCAACATAAAACTTGAACCTCATCATTGTCGATGTAACCATTTCCAATATGAACGATGATTCAATAATGGATGCACAGTGATCATAACCAAATACACACATTTACCAATTCCATAATTTGTTATAACCTCGATCGAGCCTAGTGAAACACACAGGTGTTTCCATTTTGCAATTAAGACAACCCTGTAAGAACACAAAGAGTGGAAACATAGAGAAAGGATAACAACCCTCGAATTCATATATTACTCATTCTCAATCATAACTTTTCAACCAATTTAATCATGAGATAGCGACTCGACAAAAAAAATCCATAACTACTCCACTTGATAAACCAATCCTTGACAACCAAGAAGATGCCCGACAAGAGCAAGAACAATTGGATATTTAAAATCAGGCTCTGTCACAACAAATACAAGGAGCCAATCAAGAGCGCACTCATTCATAAATAGCACAGAGAACTAGAGGTATTTAGAGACATATCAACCACAGGAAAACACCCTTTCGATATAGACATAGTAGTAAGCCACAGGGTCTCCTTATAACTCCCAGTCTAGGCAATGGAACAACCGTTAGCCACAGAGGAAATAATGATGGGTAGGGTAGGAAAAAAATGATGCACATAGTGCAGTTTACGTTTGCAGAGGGGAGGTGAATGTCAACTGAACAGTGACAGATACCAAGAACACACAGAGATATAACCTCTATCTATTTTCTCAAGAGACGAACCATTTGACAACAATTCGAGTGAGGACGCCTAACACCGAGGAATAACTTATATCATCCCATAACCATACAGTATATATCAACATTATGGCCACCCTAAGACCACTTCTCAAGATACTCTGGTGCCAATAAAATGAGAATGAGCCACGACCACGACTCTAGTAAGATAAATACATAGAAACCAAATGGTAGTCTGAACATGACTGGATAGGGTTACACTCATGCATGTGAAGAAGCAACCGACATTAATACACAAAGTGAAACTGTCCACCATTTAACACGGCGATAATACCCATATTCATTTAAAAATACATAGATACCCACCACGATTTTAACCAACAAAGAAACCAGTGAATGCACAAATCAACCCAAACCCAATTCTTTTTCTTGCAATCCGAGCAATCACACAGTCATTCCAGAGAGAAGAATCATGCATTTACACAGTTGAAATTCTCAAGAAAACACAAATCCAAGAATTATTGAGCCATTTTATGTTCATACACAAAGCATAATTCATGGATGGGTTGAAAAAGAACCATACCTATAATAGAGAGCTTAAAAGGACGAGTTGGCTAAGCGTTTTCTTCCCAAGCCTGAAATGCGGAGCTTAACCACCAACAAACCGAATGCAACAAAGAACATTACTAGGGTGACGGTTGATGAGGGGGGAGTATGGAGTGGAGTTCATTTACTGCACGTTGCTTCCATCTCCTATCCTATTCAATTCTGAAGTACAAGACAGCTAAACCTTCACCCATGCATTAAACCATGTAATTAATTTCCAAACCATTGAAATCTGCAACGATAATCCTTGCCCAATATGCCACCCAAAACATTCACATTAAACTTTGTCAAGATATTATGCCATACCATATTTATTACAATATTATATGTGCCCGAAATAATCAAATGAAAATCGCATAGCCACTAAGAAACCTATCTGATGGAGTAGGACAATGTATATCGTTCCTTGAAGCAATCCAGGCCACCATAGTCCCTTACATTGTCAAAAAAAATTTCTTGTTTCCTGAATTTATAGGTTGGTGCACTGAATAATATTCCCATGAAGAAAGAGTCGTTGTGAATTTACGCGGGTTCGAGGTCATGTGTAGTGTAGAGAGTCTGCCAATTTGAGAGTCCCTCGGCATACCAGAGTCGTTTTCTGCAATTTTTGAACCTTTCAACGAAGAGAAGCTAATTAGGGTATACATAGAATGTCCATCAGAGGTCTGAGATCTATTTTTACAAACAATTGTCAAACTCAAACATTTTTCAGAGAGTCTGTCTTTGCCAATGAATGTGAATATAATGTTTATTGAAGTCCAATGGGTCTGCTCCCTATTGAGTCAAGTTTTAGGTCTAGATAATGACAAATATGTAGTCGAAGTCATGCTCGATTTTATTTTGACCTTTTTTAAGTCAGATTCTGGTCCGTCAGTCCGTATCAGTTTTGATCAATTCATAGCTGATAATACCCGTAAACAGCTAGTGAGTTTTCTCCCTCTAAGACATTTCATATACTACACCTATCTGTTGAATATTTTCCTGAAAATCAATAAGAGAGAATTTCCTGAAGTAGCATTTGTATCAACTAAATGTAAAAGGATTACATTGCTTATCTTCATAAACAAAGTCATGTCCATAGTTTACAGTTTGATTTTCAACACCAGCCTACCTAGAGTTTTGAATGACATGAGGAGCTATTTATAGATATGGTGGAAAGTGACACTAGCACTGTAGAGGTTGAGAAGGAAAGAAAACTCCAAAGTGATGGTGGCTCAAGAACCATTAGCAGCAAGAAATACATCTTTGATAAAACATCTAAGGAAATTTATCAATCTAAAGAAGATTTGGCAAAGCAGTACGTTGAAAAGGGGAACACAGCTCTGGGTGAGATGAGGGATTTAGTCCCTGGAGTGGAAAATATTTCTCAGCATAAATAATTTTTTTTCACAATAAGGGATGTTGAAAATAGGACCTTTAACATCGCAGTTGCAGATGAAGACAAAGTCTCTGAGATAAAGATAAGATATGACAACATCAGTGGTCCAGACAAGGTCAAATTCCATAAGCATACCAGTGATATGTTGTATTCTTATTACCTAAGTTTAAGCTTGAAGAATTCAAAGTTGTCATGTTATGCAATGAAATTGGAAGGACATTTGATGAAGGAAAAAGCCTCTAGAATATCCTGGAAGAATCAGGTCAAGAGGCTGGAATTTGAAGGCCCCCAAGTGTTGAAATCCTCATCAGATGAGAAAGACAAATTCATTCAAAGCTTGATGAATAAATTGAAAATTTCTGCCACAGAGCATCCGAAAAAAGAAGAATTGGTTTCTCTAGAATGGGAAAAGGAAACACTTCATCAAGAGACATTGGAATACAAGGCTAGAGTGTTGCAGCTAGAATGAGAAAAGGTGAAATGGTCACAAGAGCGGACAGAATTGGTAAACAGGGTTGTATTTGTACCTCCTGCTGCAGAAGTTGGGTCAAACACTAAAGGACTTATTCAAACTATGTCACAAGTTATCCTGAGAGAAGGAGAAATCAAAGGGCTAAAAGGACGCATAGAGAAATTGAAGTAGGAGATGCAGGCAAAGGATGAAAGAATGGCTCAATTTCAAAAGGAGAATAAAGTTTTGCAGGAAAGGATAGATAAATTGAAGATGAGATTAATATGCAAAGGCCTATTGCAGGGGGCCAAGCATATCATCTAGGACTCTATAGTTGTTGAAGCTGCCAAGCTCAGTGTATATTTGAATTTCATTAATGATAAAGACAACATAGCCATCACAGCCATAAGCAGGTGCACTGTTTTGAATGAAACTTTAGCAAAGAAACCATCAGAATGGGCCCAAAACGCCATAAATATACTCAGCTCCATTCGTACTATAGACCTTCAGACTATTGGAGTTAAAGCCAAAACTACATTGATTATCTGGGCTATGAGGGTTATTGCTAAACATAACCTGTTGAAATCATTCCAAACCAAGGCAATAAAGATGGAGCAAAGTGTGCAAGAGTTCAAGGATTTGTTTGAATAATTGTTTATCAAAGGCCTTTCACCATTTTGGGATGGAAAATGAAAATGGTATGATCAAGAAGAATACAATGCTCATTTGACTCAGTGCATAATGGATCATTCCAAGTTCGAAACCCTAAAGGAAAATCTGAAAGGAGCTACATTAGTTGAACATTTGATTACAGACTTTGAAATTTTGAATCAGTTCAAAGCAGTCAAGCTTGGATTGCCAGTCATGTCATATGCTTCCTGCATTGACCTAGAGATTTTGATAAAGGAAATCACATATTATGATATCCCTTCTGACTTGCAATGGAAGGAGATAGTGTGGTTGGGTAAGACAAAATGAAGTTTTCCAGGGTCTAGTAGATGATGTCCAGATGTCATTGAAGATGGCAGATCACGTGGAAGACCAGAGAAGAACAAGTGGTGAAGAAAGAAACTGTAACGCCAGAGGAGCCAAAATCCATATCATGAAAAGTTTTCTTGCTAATCATTGTAATCGGTTTCAAAACTCAAATTGTCCCTTGTAATTATTGTAATCGGTTTCAAAACTGAAACGTTTCATTTTAATCATCGTAATTAGTTTCAAACCGAAGGAACTCAGCTTGTATAAATATTAGGAGTTCTAAATGTATTAGGTATTGGCATAAGTGCAAGGGCACAATCTTAGCTATTTGGAACTTGAATGTAATTTTTTGAAGCTGAATAGAATACACATGCAGATGTCCTGAGTTTTCCATGAAAATATTCTAATGGTGGTGGTCTGAGTTTCATCTCCTTTCTTTATATGTATGTCATGTATGCTTAAATTCCATTTTCACTATCTTGTGTTTAAATTGGATAGTTAAAATCCCATAATTCATTTTTTGATGCTCTTGGCTTAAGAAATTTAAACTGTGTTAAGTTCTTCCAAACTAAGTCAAAATTCATTTATTTAATGCTCTGATACAGTTATATGTTTTTCCTTTCTTCTTACACTCTGCAAATTTAAAATTTATAACTCATATTTATCACCTGATTTAGCCTTTATCCTTTGGAGAGTTCTACCGACTAGTCAATGCTTCCATTCGTTTCAGAATTTTGACTCCATATCCCTAAGTGTCCCTCCCCTTTCTTGCCAGCAAAATTATAAAAAAACCTTCAAAGCAACAAAACCTAGCCACTGATTCATTAAAGAACTCATCTATTAAATACCAAGTGACAAGAGAGATCCCTCTCTGAGCTAAGAAGGATAGTACCCAACTCTAAAGTGGTTTGTAGGTTACCTATGTCATTTGTTTTGTCATCCGAACAAATTTACAGAAAAGTTACTTTTGTGTCATTTTTTTTCAAAAACACGTATGTTGCATTAGCATAGAAGTGCATTATATTTGTGTTGTAGTGCATTGTATTTGTGCCATATTATGTTGTATTTACATCATATTAGCATCATGGTAGCATTGAGATGCAAAACCTTGTTGGACATGGTGTTATGGTGTTGGCATTGATGTCAAAGAAGACCAATATGATCAATGTTGGACATGGTATTATGGTGTTGGTATTGATTTCAAGAAGATCAATATGGTATTGTCATTATATGTCTTTGAGATCCTAAATCTCAGGAGAGACAATGTAGTAGGTTGAGCAGAATACATAGCGCGAGGTCTATAGGAATCCAGTATAAACCTAAAGCTCAGGAGGAGTTTGTGCATTCAAGTAAATTCGAAACAGAGTTCTGCAGGTAAAGAAATCGTGTGCAAAAGACTTCAAGTGATCGTGATCATTGATTAGGGATAGGAATGAAGTTTGGTAGAATTCACAGTCATTCAATCATTAGTGGAAACTAGATTAAATCTCAACCATTAGATCAAACTAATCAATCATCATCCATTGATCGGAGCCAAGAAGGATAATCTTCAAAACTCTGTAAATTCACCACTTCGGCGAACATTGGAGACAAGGAAGAGGCCTTATGAAATCACAAAGTCACAAATTCCCACCAACCGTTAGATCAAGGAGGGCATTCGGGTGAATTCTCAACCATCTGATCGAGTTTAGTGGAAGGAAGAGTAAGCCACAATATCCCATAGTAAATGAACTCATGTATATCATTGATCCAAGATCCCTACGGAAGTAATACAATTCGTTAAATCAATATTTTATATAGAATTAAGTGTCGATCATCGATCTAGAAAGGCAATGTTGAACCGTCAGAGATCACTAAAGGAAAGAAGGTGGCCAACTCCAACATTGTCCACTCCGGTGAAAAGAAGTCTGAATCATGTAGGAGTACCCAAAGTCCAAAGGCCCGAAGTCCTGAAATCCAAACAACCGTCATGTGAGGGAAGGAATATTTAACCCAGCGTTGACCACTCCAGGATTACAAGGAGTCCCAAACAACTAAAACTCCCAAATCCACGGAGTACTGAAGCCACGAAGTGCAAAGCCATGATCTAGGAGGGAGAAATGTGGCAGAAGACAAAGCTGACATGTGGCCCAATCAACTGGTGACAAGTTTCAAGGTTTAGTTGGCACATTAGGTATACGAAAGTCACGAATCAAGGTGACACATGGAATCCAGTACCATGTCAACAGTGATGTCAGCATTCCATTTCACTCTGGGATTATAGCCTCTGAGGATATCCATATTCTCCTACTAACAAACATGATCGAAGCATCGAAGGTCGAAGTCACGAAATAACATTGGTCGTTGATTTAAGATTCTCAGGAATCTTTCTTGACTACTAGATTAATCCAGTGGAATAGGGTAAACGTGGACCATTAATCGAAAAGTAACAGTCACCTATACAATATGACCACTTTGACCAGTTTACTTCAAAGATTTTTGAAAACATCAAAAACTCCAATAAATCTCGAATACTTGGAGAGCCAGAGCTCCATTTTCCTAAGCCTACAGTCCTAGCTTTAGGTCATGTGAAGGTTCTTAAGCAACTCGAGGGCCAATTTCAAAAACTATACAGAAAATATGAATTAAATCCTTTGGTTCTTAGCCTAAGGGAATATTATGAATAATGTCAAGAGGGAGTGCGTATACACACTTCAACAAAATTTGCTTCAGGAGAGTTGGAATACTGCAAATTCCAGAGTCACGAATTGTCGAAGTCCCAAAGTGAAAGGGAACCTTTCATTTTAACTAAAGATTAATTATTAACCGATGATTTGTTTTAGCCTCCAGATAAGTAAGAACCATCAATCTCAACGTGCAAATAAAACGTGATCGTCGATCTTGATAAGTGATTAAGCACTCATTTGGTTTAGTTCTTAACCACTTCCTGTGGTCATATGGAATAAAGGTCCTGAAGTGCTTCTGTGTGAAACTTAACACACTGAGGAAGAAGTTTTCCTCTGTCAGGAAGGAACTTTGAACCAGATAGGATCTGTATTTTGTCCTGATTGATCTTAAGTGATCCAATACATCCAATGCATAGAGAGCTAATCAAAAAGCTCAGATCTGATCAATTTAAATTGAGAATGAATTAAAGAGGCATGGGATCGAGTTAAAATAAATCGATCCATATATGTGATTGATTTACGAATTATCCCTCTTACTAAATTGAAGAGCTTTCATGTTAATATATTAATAATAATATAGGAAGATATTAATTATAAGTTAAAATACAAACTTATTTGTTCTTAAACAAAATGAAGAGGTGCATTGGTATGTATGAAGGACACAATGGTTCAATTTCACACGTTGATATATTATATAAACAAAAACATATCATGAGAAGAAAGTG
>JASDQU010587255.1:19182-30705 GCA_032191745.1 Picea mariana | reverse complement strand
CCCCCTCGAAGAGGCTTATTATCTGAAATTATCTCTTTTTCAAGGCGTTGAGTACTTTTCCTGAGGTTTTTCTATGCTATATTGATGTTTGGTTCTTAACACAATTAGACATACCTTCAACCATACCTTTATCGTGTAGTGTTCGAAGGCCCTTTTCTCCAATATGCCTAGTCTTTGATGCCACAACATGGTCTTATTTTCTGGGATAGTATTGGTCTTGTTTCCTTCATTTCTCTGCTCAGGGACAACAAAATTGTTACACCAATTAGTATAAGTGCTTCCCAACAACTTGTACAGAGTTTCACATCGAACTCCCCTCATCAAAACCATTGCTCCTCGTACCATCTTGCAAGTGCCTTTTCCAAATACATGATCCACTCCTGCATCATCCAACTTGCTTACAGATATTAGGCTCTTGGATATTTTTGGAATGTGCAGAACCCCAGGGAGAGTTCTAATATTTCCATCTTTTAGCAGAAACTTAACCCTTCCACATCCCATGATTTTGGTTGTTGAGTCATCTCATATGAATACATCACCACCATCGTATTTTTCATATTCAGAGAACCACTCCATGTGAGGGGTCATATGGTATGACGCACCTGAGTCGATAAACCATACATCACGGTCTTCATGTGTACCTATAGATTCCAATTAAACATCACCTCCTTCTTCAATGGAGGTTTTCGCCTTTGTGGAAGAGGTGCTATCATATCCCTTTGGTTTATCAACCTTCTTAGACTTGCAATCTTTCTTATAATGCCCTATTTTACCACACTTCTAGCATTTCCTCAAACATTTTCTTGTAGACTTAGATCTACTTGTAGATTTAGATCTCCCCCCCCCGAAGACTTACCAGGATTCCTATCTTGGGTATGACCTATTGCATATAAAGCATATGTGCTATGACCATCCATGTTTTTCCGCCTCATCTCTTCATATAGCATGGATGAAACTACATCCTCATACTTCAATGTAGATTGACTGGTACTACCAATTGCTACAACCAGATTATCCCAAGAGTCTGGCAAAGAACATAACAAAGTAATACACTTATCTTCTTCTTCAATCGTAATATTAACAGAGACAAGTTGACTTACAAGAGTATTAAAGGCATTTAGATGTTCTGTAACAGAATCTCCATCTTCCATCTTGAGATGATACAACTTCTTTTGAAGAAACAACTTGTTTACCAGAAAATTTGATTGATACAAATTCCCTAACTTATCCCATAGTTCCTTGGATGTAGATTCTCCTGAGACATTCAATAACACCGAATCTGCCAGGCAGAGTCGAATAGTACTCCTTTCTCTTCTGTCCAACTTCTCCCAATCTTCCTTCGACATACTAGTAGGTGGTGTACTAGTAGTTTGTGTACTAGTAGGTTGTGTACCAGTTGACTGTTTTCCAGTAGGCTACATACCAGTAGGCTGTGTACCAGGATCCACAGCGATCCATTGTTCTTTAACTACAAGAAGGTCCTCCTTCTTGAGATTCCATAGCTCAAATTTTTTACCGTTTAACTTCTCAATATCGATTCTAGAAGAGCTCGCCATTCCTCTTTCTACACTCGAATCACCACTACAACAGCTTCCACTAAACCTAGGCTTATCATAGACCCAAAATAAACCTGATCTATCAAGACCGATCCAAACCCTCAACAACAAAGGCGTCCTTCTGAAGCCAAAAATGAGCTCTGATACCACATGTAATTTTTAAACCTGTGAAGTAAAGCAATGCATATAGATTCTTAAGAAAAACAGAAATTAATCAATGGCTCATACACATAGTACACAGAGATTTATACCGGAAACCCTTAACTGGGAGAAAACCTTTCAATGATTCATTGTATTAATTTCACCATTCACCATACAATATATATACAATGTTTTTAGGTATTCCGTATATACCAAAACCCTAATCCCTTAATCTGGGATTAATTTAGAAAACCGTTAAAAATAGAAAAATCTACTAAAAATAGCAAATATCACAGACACAGTTGTCGAATCTGACGCTCCCACACACACACATGAAAAGAATATAACACATACCCAACACCTTTGAGACCATATTTATATCCAATAAAGATACACTTTTCAACCTTCTTATCTAGCTTACTCCCGATTTCCTTTGGAAAATGAACATATGAATCACAAAAAAATACCTTGAGATGTGTGAGAGAAGGTTTCTTACCAGTCCATACCTCTTGTGGAGTCTTGTCATCCAATGCTGATGAGGGTGATCTGTTCAATAGGTAACATGCAGTACCCACTACCTCTGCCCAGAATTTGTTTCCTAACCAAGCACCATTGAGCATGCACCTTGCTTTTTCCATCAGCATCCTCTTCATCCTTTCTGCAGCTCCATTCTGTTGAGATGTATATGGAGTAGTCTTTTGCCTTTATGTACCGCACTTCTTACAGAATTCTTCATATTTATTCCCATAGAACTCTCTGCCATTATCTGTCCTTGGCACCTTAATTAATTTCTATGTTTGATTCTCAACAAGAGCCTCAAACTCTTTAAACATGTCAAAGACTTCATATTTCTTCCTAAGGAAATACATCCAAGTATTCCTTGAGAAGTCATCTATAAATGAGAGATAGTACACAGAGTTTCCCAATGATGGGACCGATACAGGTCCAAAAACATCATTGTGAACTAGCTGTAAAATTCCTCCTACCCTCGTTGGACTAGAAGGGAATCTTACCTGATTATGCTTCACATATACACAATGTTCATAGAAATCAAAATCCAGAGAGCAGTTAGACATACCTTCAACCATACCTTTGCCATGTATTAGTTGAAGACCCTTCTCTATGATATGCCCCAGTCTTTGATGCCATAGCATAACCTTTTCTCCAAAGACTGTAGGAGTTCTTTCTTATTCAACTCCAATATCAGGAACAATGGAACTATTACACCCATCACTAATAGTGCTTCCTTGTATCTTATACAGAGTTCCAAACTAAAATCCCGTCAACAACACCATTGCTCCTCGAACCATCCTGCAAGTTTTCTTTTCAAATATTGTTTTTACCCCTGCATCATCCATTTTTCTTACAGAAATCAAATTCTAGCCAAACCTGGGATGTGCAAAACACCATGCAGTGTTCTAATCCTTCCATCTATGAGCCTCAACTTGACTTTTCCTCGACCTATGATTTTGGTTTTCGAGTCATCACCTAAGAAAACATTACCTCCATCATACCTTTCATATTCATAGAACCACTCTCTGTGGGGAGTCGTATGAAAGGATGCACCTTATTCAACCAACCATTCCTCATGATATGCATGTGTTCTTGAACAAGCCAAGTCCACATCCTCTCCTTCTTCCTTGGAGGTCTTTTTTCTGTAGAAGGAGATTCTTCAGATCCATTCTTTTTCTCAACTTTGGATCTACATTGCTTCTTTTAGTGCCCTTCTTTTCCACATATCCAACATACCTTTACAAACTTTCTGGGAGATTTAGATCTACCCTTATACTTAGATCTCCCACTTAAGAACTTAGATCTATTTCTTTCCTGGGAACGTCCTCTTGAAAATAATGCGTCTATGCTCTATCCTTCCATATTCTTTCGTCTCATATCCTCTAACAACAAGGATGATACCACTTCATCAAACTTCAAGGCAGTTGTATTACTACCTATGGCCACAACCATACTATCCCACAAGTCTAGTAAAGAACACGGTAAACTGATACATTTATCTTCATCTGAAATTTTAATCTCAATAGATACTAACTGACTTACTACAGTATTGAAGGAATTTAAATGCTCTTCCACCGAGTCTTCATCTCTCATCCTCGGGTTATACAACTTCTTTCTCATGAATAGTTTATTTAATAGGGACTTAGACTGATACAACTTCCCCAACTTATCCCATAAATCCTTGGTTGTATATTCCTCTGACACATTCAGTAATATAGAATCTAAGAGACATAGTTGGATTGTGCCCTTTGCCTTTCGATCCAACTTTTTCCAGTCATCTGATGAAGTTCCTATAGGTGCAGTACCTGGATCTACCACGATCCATTGATCTCTATCCACCAATAGATCTTCCATCTTGAGCTTCCACAGCTCAAAAATTTTCCCATTAAACTTATCGATCTCCATCTTCGAATTGCTTGGCATTTATTTTCACCTAAAAAATCAATACCACAGATCTCCCACTGTAACAAGGCTTATCACAGTCCCGAGCCAAAACCTTGACCACAAAGGCATCCCCCTAAAGCCAACAACACTCTGATACAAAATGTAGATTTTAACCTTGTACAATATTTACTGCAAACGGATTTTCAGTAAAAGAATAGAAAAGATACAATGGCAAATACAAACATTACACAGAGATTTTTCCCCTAGAAACCCAAACTGGGAAAACCAGCATATTCTTTATTCATTCATAGTGTTACATTGTTTACAATAAAATATACATATAGGAGCCAGCGGCATCCAAAACCCTAACCTAATGACCTGGATTAGTTAACAACCCTAATTCCTTAACCGGAAATAGAAAACCATAAAAAAAAAACATGTGTTGAAAAACCGCCCAAAAAAGTGACACATTTCTTGAGGTAAAAAATATTTCTCAGGGTCACTTCCCCTACACCCCCCTCAAACCCCCCTGTGCGCCCGACGCAACACAAACACTATTTCTCGTGCAAAGAATATAACACATACCCAACAAAAAGGATTTGGAAAATATAAAGGAAAGTTACCCTTCAAATGTTTCAAATGTGGCAGAATCAGACACTTTGCTAAAAAATGTCCCTATCCTAAGCAAGAGGAAAATGATGATGAAATAACTTTCAAAGATCATAAGAAGAGTAAAACCAAAGATAAAAGGAATTTCTACAAGAAGAAGAAAACTTTATTTACACAAGAAGAAAGTAGCTCATCTGAAGAAAGTAAAGAAGAGAAGCCAGAGCTTTTATTTATGGGATTGAAAACTCAAGATGATAATCATTCGGAATACGAAGAAGAAGTGAACATTGAAGAATAATTTATCCGTGAAATTGAAGAACTAAGAAAATCTAAAAATCAAAACAAGTTACTAAGCGAACAACTTCTAAAGTTTGAAGAATTTATAAAATCAAGAGAAAAGGAGTTTTCCAAAACCATTAGTGACTTAGGACAATTGATTATTGAGTTAAAAACAAAACTCAAAGAAACCAAAAGAAAAGAAGAAATATTGAATTAGGAACTCAATGAAAAACAACAAACATGTAAGATATTGGAAGATGGAATAATTCAACTAGAAGGGAAACTAGAAAAAGAAGACATTCAATCTAAGTTTGAAAACAGCTCAAAAATCCTGAACAACATTCTTAGCAGTCAGAGATCAACAAATGATAAGAAGGGACTGGGATATGATCCCTCTATAGAACAGAAGAATGACAAACAGCCAATCAGATATGCATATGCTCTTAAGAAATCCATAAGAATGGAAGAAAATAAGGCAAGGACAATACCATTGAAGACTGTACCAAATAAACAGAAATATGCACTCCCTACTAAAGAAAAAGATGAAAAAAAGAATAGAATCATCAGAAGGAATCCCTCTAATAGAAATCAATATATTTTCCTTGGATATTGCTATTCCTACAATAATTTTGGACATAAATAAGTACATTGTAAATCTTATAGAAAGTACAATCCAAGAAATGTTCAAAGATATGAAAATAATAAGAATAATGCAAAAAGAAGAAACTATAACTCATTATCTCCCTTACAAGAATTCAATATTGAATGCCAAAAATGAAACAGTTATGGTCATAAGGATAGTGAATGTAGATTTCCAAAGTATTCCATATTCCATGAAGGCAAGTATCTCCAACATTAAGGAAAATAATAAGAAGATATGGAGAAGAAAAGATAAAGTAGAAAGGAATAAAATTGATGAAGATATTGCACCTGAAATTAATAAAATTGACAATAGGAGAATGATGGGTGAAGTGTCTGATAAGGTATATGAAAATCAAAGTTATGCATATAAAATGGATCAATCTCAAGAAAAGAAAACTCCTAAAGAAAAATGTGACACAATGGGAAATAAACTATCCATTACCCAACAAAGGGAAAATGCAAAAAGAAAATTCTCAAGGAAAGGATAACGAAGCTTTTGTTGCACAAAAAAGTGATGATGATGATGAAAATTCAATAGGAGATCAACCAGAAGAATTAAGCAATGATGATCTTGGAAATTTTCAAACACTATTTTGATGATCTACTAAAACTCCTCCTCAACAAAAATATAAACGAAATAAAGGAAGGAGGAATTAGGGAAGACTTAAGATTGTTCATGTTGATACCCCTATGAGTATTGAAGCACAAAAGAATGAAGAGGATCTTGGGTTACAAATGAGTGAATATATAACTAGCATCATTGAAAGAAGCATGGTTTGATGTTGTGACTCTAATTTTTCAAGATCTGACATGGTTTTTTGCAATTTTTCACCTACCAAGGAACAATGTTGGTTATGTATTCTCTCGGTGAAGTTATGTGAATGGTTTTTGATGCAGATCTGTCATGGTACATGGCTGGTACATATGTGATCTCCATTGATATATATTATGATAGAGACATATCATGTGTGATATGACACTTATTTAAGGCACATTGTTGGTACACGGATAGAGGCACTTGGTGATGGTCCTGATATATGCTTGGTTCACTTTTGGCACATATTTTTGTCATATCTTTTGCTTCATGGTTGATGCATGAGATAATATGTATGATTGGCATACACTTGATGTATTGTGTGGCATGAGTTTATATGGTTGATGCACATACAGGTCCAAGGATCATTATAAGAAGAGAAGATCATTCTTGAGCAGTTGATCTATGTTCCAGTTGAACGGTAGCATTTGAAACGGTAGCATATTGCAGTGGTAGCATATTGTTCATATTGTAGAGAAGATAGGGGGAGTGATTCTTCTTCCTATGATTGGTTGCAACATCATGATTCCAGGTGGAGAGATGATTGGCATCCATGCCGTCGGCATTGCCTCATATTGATATCCCTTGTCCAAAGAGGGAGAGATTCATAGATAGGGGGGTCATCAACTCAGGGTGAGTGTCACCCTAAAGGGAGAAAGGAAACATAATTTTTTGTCATTTTTGTCAAAGGGGGAGAATGATCAGTAAAATCCAGTTATTATTGAAAAGGGGATTTTACTTTGTTGCCATCAATGCCAAAGGGGAAGAATGTTGGAAATGGTGTTATAGTGTTGGCATTGATGTCAAAGAAGGCCAATATGATCAATGTTGGACATGGTATTATGGTGTTCGAAATAATGTCAAGAAGATAAATTTGTTATTGTCATTATATGTCTCTGAGATCCTAAATCTCAGGAGAGATAGCGTAGTAGGTTGTGCATAAGACATAGGGAGAGGTGCAGAGGAATCCAATATAAACCCAAATCTCGGGAGGAGTTAGAGTATTCAAGTGAAGTCGAAACAGATTTCTGTAGGTAGAGAAATATTGTGCAAAATACTTCAAGTGATTGTGACCATTGATCAGGGATAGATATGAATTTTGGGAGAATTCACATTCATCTGATCATTGGTGGAAAAGAGATTAAATCTCAACCATTAGATCGAACTAATCGATCATCAGCCGTTGATTGGAGCCAATAAGGAGAAGCTTCAAAACTATGGAACTTCGCTACTTCAGCGAACATTGGAGACAAGGCAGAGGCCTCGCAAAATCATGAAGTCACGAAGCCTCGCTAGATATTAGATCAAGGAGGAACTTCGGGTGAATTCTCTACCATCTAATCAATTTTAGTGGAAGGACAGGGTAAGACACAATATCACGAAGTCCCGGAGTAAATGAACTCATGCATACCATCAATCTAAGATCCCTACGGAAGCAATACGAGTTGTTAGATCAAGATTTGATCTAGAATTAAGCACGGACCATCGATTTCGAATGGAAATGTTGAACGATCGGATCACACTAAAGGATAGAAGGTGGCCAACTCCAGCATTGACCACTCTGGTGAAAAGAAGTCTGAATCATGTAGGAATACCCGAAGGCTGAAGTCACAAAATCCAAACAACCATCGTGCGAGAGAAAGAATAGTCAACCTGATGTTGACCACTCCAGGATTACGAGGAGTCCCAAACAAATAAAACTATCGAAGCCAAGAAGTACCGAAGCCATAAAGTGAAAATCCATGATCCAGAAGGGAGACATGTGGCAGAAGACAAAGATGACACTGGGCCCAATCAGCTGGTGAAAAGTGTCAAGGTTTAGTTGGCACATTAGGTATACGAAAGTCATGAATCAAGGTGACACATGGCAGCCACTTATCTAGTTCCATGTCAACAGTGACGTCATCATGCCATGCCACTATGAGATTACAGCCTCCGAGGATATCCATCTTCTCCTACCAACAAACATGCACGAAGCACCGAAGGCCGAAGTCATGAAATAACGTTGGTCGTTGATTTAAGATTCTCAGGAATATTTCTTGGTCATAGGATTAAGCCAATAGAATAGTGTAAGTGTGGACCAGTGGACAACAAGCAATAGTCACCTATACCATATGACCACTTAGACCGATTTACTTCAGAGATTTTTGAAAACATCAAAAACTCTAAAAAATCCCGAATACCCGGAGAGCCAGAGCTCCATTTGCCTAAGTCTACGGTCCTAACTCCAGGTATTGTGAAGGTTCTTAAGAAAATCAAGGGATAAGTTCAAAAACTACATGGAAAAGATGAATTAAATCCTTTTGTTCTTATCCTAAGGGCATATGATGAATAATGTCAAGAGGGAGTGCATATATGCACTTAAGTGAAATTTACTCCAAGAGAGTTGGAAGACTGCAAAGTCTAAAGTCACAAATTTTTGAAGTCCCAAAGTGAATGAGAACCGTCCATTTGAACTTAAGATTAAGTCATGATCGTCGATTTGTTTTATCTTCCAGATAAGAAAGAACCATCCATCTCAACGTATAAATAAAACGAGACCGTCAATCTTGATAAGTGATTAAGCACTCATTTGGTTTAGCGAGTAGACACCACTTGTGTTCATATGGAATAAAGGTCCTGAAGTGATTCTGTGTGAAAATTAACAAACTGAGGAAGAATGTTTCCTCTATTAGGAAGGAACTTTGAACCAGATAGGATCTATATTTTTTCCTGATTGATCTTAAGTGATCCAATCCATGCAATGCATTAGATAGATAATCAAAAAGCTCAGATCTGATCGATTTAAATTAAGAATGAATTAAAGAGGCATGGGATCGAGTTAAAAGAAATCGATCCATATATGTGAACGATTTATGAATGATCCCTCTTACTAAATTGAAGAGATTTCACATTAATATATGAATAATAATAGAGGAAGATATTAACTATAAGTTAAAAGACAAACTTATTTGTTGTTAAACAAAATGAAGAGGTCCATTGTTATGTATGAAAGACACAATGGTTCAATTTCACACATGTTGGAATATTATATAAACATAAATATATGGTGAGAAGAAAGTGTCTCTGCAGTCCATATCAAAAGATCAAAAGAAGAAGCAGAGTCCAAGAAGGAAAACTAAAGATACATATGCAATGTGGGTGGAAGGGAGGAGCAAGGAAGGATTCATATCCTTTTCTAAGTAAAGTTTGAAAATAAGTGAGTTGGTGCTTACTAAGGTTGGTGCCCTGAAAAAAGGGAGTTGGTGCTTCCTAGGGTTGGTTCCCTAAAACAAGGGAGTTGATGCTTCTTAGGGTTGGTGCCCTAAAACAAGGGAGTTGGTTCTTCCTAGGGTTGGTGCCCTAAAACAAAGGAGTTGATGCTTCTTAGGGTTGGTGCCCTAAAAACAAGAGAGTTGGTGCTTCCTAGGGTTGGTTCCCTGAAGAAGGGGATTTGTGTCTCCAAGATTTTGTTCTCTAAAGAGGATTGGTATCCTTCACAATCACAGGTTATTCTTTATAAACTTTGTAATTCTTGTTAAAGTATACTTACATAATTTATTCTTAAATACAATTCCATTGTTGATCTACTATGATGATAAATATAATAACAAAGTAATAACTAATTGTTTAAAAAGGTAATATTGATTCAACACNCACCCCCCCCCCCACCCTACCCCCTCTTAGTATTTCCAACAAACCTTTCACACCGTATTTGCATCATGTTATTGAAATATTGTTGATTATTTAATTTTTTTGTACTTATTATTTTTATAATGTTTAAATATTGATGAGATTGATGATTAGTATAAGTCTATTTTAAAACATATTAATCATGAGAGTAGAAAACATGTATATATAAATGCAATACCCCGCTAAAATTCAATCAATTTCACACCATGACAGCAACAAACCATGTGTCCATAAATGCAATAATGAAATTTTCCCACACTAACATTCAATCAATTTCATTCCGCGGAAACAAAAAACATATGTATTTATAAACACAATGGTGAAAATTTAAATTAAATTATTAAATAACCATTTAAATTTTTTTGTCTGTAAACAAGTGGTACACTATCATCCCCCTAGGAAATGTCAATTTTGTATACAACAATGCATGAAAAAATATGTACACATATAAGGAAATGAAATGAATTTGACATCAGAAATTAATTGAACTATTGTAAATTCCCTCCTCATCTTCCAAATCCACATCATCCTCACTCTATAGAAACATAATAAAAAAACATCAATTCATTAAAATAAAAAAATGCTAACATTTTAATATGTGATAAAAAACATATAGGTTAAACAATTGTCAATACCCTCTGATCCCTCTATATCAACCTCGTCATTATTAGTTTGGAAGAATATAATATGTTTCAATCAATTAATAATTATTCCCAACTATATATAAGTTAAAAATTAAACACACAATTAACAATTAATTACCATAGGCATGTGACATAAATCTAATTAGGATTAGTAGAACATCTAAATTTATGTTTCCATGGTAGTGTATTTCTAGTTGTAGAAAATGAGAGACTTCATTAGCGATTTGAGGGTTCTCCCTATGTAATGATTGAATCCTTGTGAATAAAATAAGATAGGTGATAGGTGATCATCGTTCATTATTTTTTTTTTTCCATCAATATCAACAACTACTTATTTCTTCCCCTTTTACTTTTACCTATCCTTTCTTCTATGATTATCATATTGACCTCCAAATTCAAATCCACCTGAACTCATATATATAAAAAGGCAAGTACATAAGTAGAGAGTTTGTAAAAATTAATTAAAAAATAAATGAAAGCGTCAAAACAAATTGTAGGAAAATAACGCAATCCATATTACACATAATTACATTCAAGATAGAATTTTTTCCAACATTATTTCATTCAAAACTTAACTTTTCCATATGAAAAAATATATCCCTAGGTATTCTAGTAGTCTCAAGAAAGTGAAGGGAGTGAAGGGAAGAGGGTAAAAGGGGGAGAGAAGAGAAGAGAAGAGAATAGGGAAGAGAGGGAAGAGAAAAAATGAGGAAGAGTAAGAAATAAGTGAAGAATAAGGAAGGATGGTGAAAAGAGAAAGAGAAAGGAG
>JASDQU010587254.1:51276-65597 GCA_032191745.1 Picea mariana | reverse complement strand
TCTGACCAAGTTGAAACATTATGGAACAGTGAAATATTTTATTGTTGTCTTTGAGCACTTGGATTTCCACACAGAGGACATTACATATACTTTCTTCTGGGAATTCTTTATCAGTGGCCTCAAGAATGAAATTCAAGCCTAGTTCATCATGGCTCACCCCCAAACTTGGTTAGAAGAAAATAAATGTTCCAAGGAGGCACAACAGGTCATCTTGGCCTAGAGTAGAAAACCCACTTTTGTTCCCTGCCCAAAACCCACCACCCCTTCTCCTCATGACCCTCCTCTCAAGGTCCAAAAATTAACATGAGAAGAAATGGTTGAATGCCAACTCAAGGGTGTTTGCTACAATTGTGATGATAAATACTTTCCCTAGAACAAGTGTAGGGAACCAAAACTTTTTATGTCCATTTCAGAGGATGTTTCTGATGAAGAGGTTGATGTTTCACCTGAACCAAATCTACCCAAAACAGATGATCCTACGCCGCCCTATGATCCTCCTAAAGTTGAACCACTAATTTCAATGAATGCTCTCACTGGTTTTTCTACTCCCCAAACCCTCAAATAGATTGGTTACATTAAGCACATGAAATTCATCATCCTAGTTGACAGTGGAAACATTCATAATTTCTACAAAGTCAATTTCTATATATGTGATGTCAACAATTTTCAAATCACGATTGTTAATGGTGGTTCCATGAAATGTGGGGGGCATTGTGAAAATGTGTACCTACAATTTGGTTAATATAACCTGAAATATCACATGTTTGTTATTGACATGGGTGGTTGTGACATTGTGCTTGGTGTTGAATGGCTCTGCACTCTTGGCCCCATCACCATGAATTTTAAGGAATTAACCATGAAATTTAAACAAGGATGACAACAATATAAAATCCAAGGCATTACAACAGGGTCTTTGAAGATCATCAGTTCCGATTGCATGGAAAAGTTACTCAAAAAAGGTTATGGCATCATTTCCTAAGTCCATTCCATTCAAGTAGTTGAGACAACCCCGGTACACCCCGACCTTCAAGCGATCCTTTCCTGCCATCCCACTATTTTCCAAACTCTTCAAGGTCTTCCCCCCTCCCGTGGAGACCATGACCATTGATTCTAATTTATGAGCGAAACAAAATGAATAACAGATTGAATACAATAACACAGAGATATGGAGAACAACAACAGATATCCAGTGAACAATAACTTCTATTGAATAAATAAAATAGGTTGAAACTGTAAAACTGTAGAACTGGAAACAACTTGCTCGAATGGTGGTAGCTATCTCTAAAAAGAGATGTGGATGTTATCTGCATTCGTCTAAGCATAATGATTACAATGAGGCTCCAAAGTAATTTTTAACATTACTCATGAATGTCAAAACCATAGACATCCAAAAACCTAACCCTAGGAGATGAAACGCCAAAAGTTATGTGGGCCCCAATGGGTAAGTTGGTACCTCAACTTCCCGGGGTTGTAACTTTTGCATACGACCTCTGTTTTAGGCGCATGATAGCCCATTAGAAAGGTATTTTTGATAACTACACATTATGCCATCAAACTTTGACTATGTCTGTAGTTTGACTATGGAAAGCCAAAAAAACATTGTTTAGGGCCCCAAAATAGCTCTGGAAGTACAAAAAGATGTATTGACATGAAAACTTCCAAAATAAGATAGTTGGCTTAGGTGGGCAGCCACCAATATCCACCTGGAAATTGTGTAGGGATTCAAACAACCCCATAAGTGTAGAAACCACAATTACAAATAATTATAGAAGAACGTGTTGAACTAAAAACTGTCAAGATGAGCTAATTGGAATAGGTGGGTGGCCACCAATATCCACTTGGATCAGTCCTCCCCCCTTAGGAATAAATGGTCTCCATTGAATTGAGTGCCCCCATCAGGTGACAAAATTTATGATGAATTTGGTCCCGGGTGAGCCACTGGCCTTGGTGCAAGAGCTACCCTACCTTGACAACCTGATAAAGTTGGATCCTTTGTTGGCAAGTGCCCTTGACCTATGTGTCCACTATCTGATCATTGGATGCATGTTCCATGTAGTTAGGGTTGAGTTGTGTTGGTATCAATTGTTCTACGATCTCTAAGGTGTCTAATAATGGTGGAAAATATGGCCGGAGGAGGTCCACATTAAACATTGGGTGCAAGCCAATCAAGGGGGGAGTGTTGAGCTCAAAAGAATTGTCACGCACAGCATTGGTGATAGTGTAAAGCACATAGCGGAGTGGACAAAGCTTCCTATGGGGCCTTGTAAGGTGTTCTTTATGCAAATGTAACTAGACCTTGTCTCCCACATGAAACTTGTGTAGTACCTAGTCTTGATCATGGCGCTGCTTTTACTTAAGATTGGCTTTCTACAAAATCTCATGGACCTATTGGTGGATCTATTGAATCCGCTTAATGAATCTGGTGGCTTTGTCAACCTCAGACTAAACATGGTAAGATTATGTAGGTATGGTTGCAAGAGGTAGCGAAACATAAATGGGACCCAAGGGTTGGAATCCCAGCCCCACCTGAAATGGGCTATGGTCGGTGGAGCTATGGAGAGCCATGTTGTAGATGTGTTGAACATAGGGAAGAATATCATCCCATGTATGCGGATGATTAGAGTTATACATGTGCAGGATGTGCACAATCATCCAATTGATGACCTCTATTTGGCCATCAGTTTGAGGGTGGAAGGCAGTGGATTTAATGAGCTTGGTTTCCAACAGTGACCAGAGACCTGACCAAAATGTGTTGAGTAACATGTTGTCTCGATCAGAGATGATGCTCTTCTTGCGGGTTGTGATAATGGTCATCTTTGAAAACTGATCCACCACCACAAATAAGCAATCATTGCCTTTCTTGGTGGATGGAAGGCCAGACATGTAATCCATTGAGATGGTTTCCCAAGGCCTCTCAGGAGTAGGAAGAGGGGTGTATAAGCCTTTCTTATTGATGGTTGGCTTGGAAATGGAACATGCAGTGAAAGATATGATATACTTGATGACGTCCTGTCGAATTTTTGGCCAATAATTTTTTTTTTTGTAGAATGGCCATAGTTTTCTCCACGTCAAAATGTCCTACCATCCGACTGTAGTGAGCCTCCCAAATCATATTTGCATGCTCGCTTGCAGGAACAAAGAAGTGGACCAAATGGCATAATAGTCCACATTTAATGTTAAAATCGGTGGCATTCATGCATGTACCCAAGAGTTGATAGGTGGTGGCGAAGTCAAGATCTTGCTAATAAATTTGGGGCCACTCAGATGCCGCATGCCCACATGAATGGAGCACGGTGGTGAGTGCAGCCATGGGAGGTCTATTGAGATAGTCAACGATACAATTTGTGCTCCCTGTCTTATACTTGATGTTGAGATGGAACTACTGTAGGTATGTGGACCACTTTTGATGGCGATCATTTTGCAACTTCCCTTGTGTCTGTATCAATTGCAGAGGCTTGTGATCAGTTTGGATGATTATCTCCTTTCCCATAATGTAATGTTTCCATTGATAGTAGGCTTGCACAATGGAATACATTTCTTTGTCATAGGTGGTGTATTTCATGACGGTATCTGAAAGCGTCTCCCTATGGTATGATATTGGATGACAGTGTTGAGTGAGAATTTCACCTACAGTATAGTCAGATGCATCAGTCTCAATATCGAACGATCATTGCATATCGGGTAAGGAGAGTACTAGAGATGAGCACAAGTGATGTTTCAGATCATCAAATGCTCCTTGTTGTGTCATTTTCCATGTGAACTTTTCTCTATCACTGCCCTTAGTCACTTGGTTGAGGGCCCATGCAATATGGGAGAATCCCAACACAAACCATCAATAGAAGTTGGAAAGTCCCAAGAAGCTCTGAAGCTCAGTTAGTTTGGTCAAGGTTGGCCAGTCACTGATGACTTGGATGTTATTTGAATCCGCATGTACCCCATTCTAATCAACAATGTAGCCCAAGTATTGGACCATGTCCATGCCAAAGGATCATTTTTCCAAGTTGTCATAGAGCTTGTGATGTCATAGAGTGCTCAAAACCTGTTGAATATGTTGCATGTGCTCCTCCCAAGTTTTTTTGAATATGAGGATGTCATCCATATATACCACCACAAAAGAGTTGGTGAAGGGTATCAATACATCATCCATCAACCTCATGAAAGTTGTTGGTGCATTTGTTAATCCAAAGGGCATGACCATCCATTCAAAGAGACCTTATTTAGATTTGAAATTTTTCTTCCATACATCAATTGGTTCAATGGGAACCTGGTGGTAGCCAGACTTTAGGTCAATCTTGTTGAAGAAATTTTCCCACTTGAGTTGGTTAAGAAGGTCATCAATTTGAGGAATTGGGTACCGGTTCCTGACAGTGATTTTTTTTAATGCTCTGTAATCAATGCAGAGGTGCCAAGTCCCATCTTTCTTTTGTACCAGTACAATCAAGCCTCTGCAAGGGGAAGAGTTGGGTCTGATGTTCCCCTTTCGAAGCAACTCTTGGATCTTATTCTTGATTTAGTCATTAACCATCAAGGAGCGACGATAGATTGGTCCATTAGGTAGAGGTGCATCGAGGGTTAGATCAATTGGATGCTTGACCTAACAATGTGTCGGTACCCCAGTGGGTGAGGAGAATATGTCTTTGTACTCTTCCACAATCTCGTCGACTTGCTTCTGCTGCAAGGAGAGGCTCTATGTAGAGTTCATAGATGTGGTGACAACCTTCTGCTTACTGTGAGCATGGATCACAAACAAGACAAACTTTTCGGTCTGTGAAATTACCTTACTTTATTGCTTAACATAGATTAAATAAATAATGGTAGGCAGCGCTACCTCTCGTATCCTATACAATTGTCTACCCAAAGTAATAATAACATTGCGAGGTCTAGATTCATACATAACATGTCACTTCCATAAATATGGTTGTCCTAAAATAACATCATAAACTCCAAGGGAGAAATATCACACAATAACTTAGCTTTGAAGGGCTTGATGACGTAGGGAAAACGACATTGTTGGTTGACGCAGAGATCTCTTCCTTAGCGAATCTAGCCGATGGTGTAGAGTTGAGGGTGCGGTGTCATCCGCATGTCTAGCCACTTGACAACCTCTGTTGAGATCAATTTCTTATGACTACCACTATAAAGAATGAAATGAAGCGAAGCCCCCTTTACCCACATCTGTGAGTGAAAGAAGCATTCCCCCTCCTTTGGTTCTTCTAGTTCGCTTGGCTAGAATTTGGTGGTAGTGATAGTGGCATTGGGTTTGGCATCAATAATTTGCTTCCCTCCTTCTGGATTTGATTCAGAGTCTGAATATGCCTATAAATCGGAAGCTTTTAGCTCGACCACCAGTGACTTCTTGGAGCAACATTATTCGGTGTTGTGCCAAGGGATTTTATGGTATTCACACCACTTTCACATGTCCTTCTTCGACTTCTCATTACCCTTCTTGGGTTGCGGCTTGGACTGGTTGTCCTAAGAGTGGCCATATTTTCTCTGTCCCTTGTTTTTTGGGTTCAGGCCGCCTTTTCCCTGCTTCGGCTATGAGGACTTTGCATATCCAAACTCTCACCTCTTCTGCTTAAATTTATGCTCGATCTTGACAACATATCTATAAGCCAAACCTACTGATGCAATGTTTAGAAACTCCATTTTTGTTTGAATTTATCTATGCAGATAGTTGCGGTATTTGAGCACCAGATGTCGTTCAAAGTCTTTGATACCCAATTTGGTGCGCAGGGTATGGAAAATATTGGTGAAATATGGTATTGTCTGGTCCCTTTCCTGACACTGCGTGGTCCATCTTGTGTACTGGTCCTTGAAGCTTCCAACAGGGTAATATTGTTCTTTAATGGAATCCCTAAAGGAATCCCATGTGGGGGAGACCGCAAATATTACAGATTCCTTTATGGCTCTTTGCTTAGAGTAAGTATCCCACTAGTACATAACATGGGGGATGGCCTTGAGGAGTGCAAAAAATTATGGACCGAAAAATACCCTTCGAGCAGATTTTGTCATTTATCTATAGCATTCGCATCTATTAATCCTTCAAATAATGGAATATCAAAATTTACTTGTACCTTAAAGGGGGTTGCATGAACACTTGATGAATATGTGTCTCCCGTGGGCAGCCACCGAAGGATCTATGCAAATTTGTCCATCATTTCATTCCTTTGTTGCACAAGGGATTCCTCGAGCAACAATTTAAAAGGATCTCATGCCCCATCATCTTTCTTCTCGTCCCCCATGATTTTTTGTTGAGCTCAGCGCGACCGATCTTGCAAAGGCTCGACTGGTTCAATTCCCAACTTATTGTACCCAAATCTTGTTAGGGACATGCATGAATAAAAATAAATGAAGAGAAGGGATTCAGACTTATGAGAAGAACGAAATGAATAACAAACTGAATACAATAACACATAGATATGGAGAACAACAACAGATATCCAGTGAACAATTACTTCTATTGAATAAATAAAATAGGTTGAAACTGTAAAACTACAGAACTCGAAACAACTTACTCGAATGGTGGTAGTTATCCCTGAGAAGACATGTGGCTACTACGTGCATCTATCTTAGCACAATGATTACAATGAGGCTCTAGAGGCCTTTTTAACATTACTCATGATTGCAAAATCCCTAGACATCCAAAAACCTAACCCTAGGAGATGAAACACCAAAAGTTATGAGGGCCCCGATGGGTAAGTTGGTACCTCAACTTCTCGAGGTCGTAACTTGTGCATACAACCTTCATTTTAGATGCGTGATAGACCATTGGAAAG
Source organism: Picea mariana (assembly GCA_032191745.1). Lineage (NCBI taxonomy): Eukaryota > Viridiplantae > Streptophyta > Pinopsida > Pinales > Pinaceae > Picea > Picea mariana. The sequence continues at coordinate 58,818 of JASDQU010587254.1, read as the reverse complement.
GTATTTTCGAGAACTACACATTATGGTGTAAAAATATAACTTTTTTTGTAGTTTGATTGTGGCAAGCAAAAGAAACACTATTTAGGGCCCCAAAACGGCTCTAGAAGTACAGAAAGATGTACTGACATGGAAACTTCCAAAATAATCCATTTGGATTAGGTTGGAGGCCACCAATCTACACTTGTAAGTTGTATAGGGCTTCAGACAACCTCAAAAGTGTAGAACCCACAATTACAAAGAATTATAGAAGAACGAGTTGAACTAAAAAATGTCAAGATGAGCTAGTTGGAATAAGTGGGTGGCCACCAATATCCACCTTGATCAACCATTCCATTCCTTTAATCTCGGTAGTATTCCTCCCAATGTTTACCCTTATTGTCATCCCTTTGCTCAAAAAAATGAAATTGAGAAAAATGTCCAAAAATTGTTAGAAGCGAGTGTTAGTTGTCCCAATAACATCCCCTATTCTTCCCTTGTTGTCATGGTCCTTAAGGAGCAAGGAACTTGGCACATGTGTCCTTATTTTCATGCCCTTAATAAACTTGCCATCAAGGACAATTTTCCCATTCCCATCATAAATGACCTTCTGGATAAACTCAATGGGGTTCAATACTTTACCAAACTTTACCTACATTTGGGCTACCACAAAATATGTATGAAAGAGGAAGACATACCCAAGACTGCATTTCGCACTCATGAGAGCCACTATGATTTATTGGTCATGCCCTTTGGTCTGTGTAATTCCCCATCGACTTTTCAAAACCTCATGAATCATGTCTTTCGTCCTTTCCTCCATCGCTTTGTGTTAGTTTTCTTTGATGATATTCTCATCTATTGTAAAACCTGGCCATCTCATCTCACCCATGTAGATCAAGTTCTCTATCTCCTCTCTAAGAACCAAATTTTCCTCAAACAATCTAAATGCTATTTTGGCGCCTCTGAAGTTGAGTACCTGGGTCATATTGTTGGGAAGGATGGTGTAAAGGTGGATCCCAATAAAATTGAAACTATGCAGAATTTGTCTCGCCCTAAAACTCTTAAAATTTTGTGTGGTTTCCTGGGTTTAATGGGATATTATCACAAGTTTGTTCAAAATTATGGAAAAATTGTGGCTCCTCTCATATCTCTCCTTAAAAAGAATACTTCCAGTTAAAATCCAGCAACTGACCAATCCTTTCAAGCCTTGAAGGTAGTTATGTGCACTACTCCTATATTGTCCCTACCTGACTTCACCAAGGCCTTTGTTCTGGAATGTGATGCATCTAGAATAGGAATTGGGGCAGCCCTCATACAAGATGGATGACATTTTTATTTCACCAGCAAACAGTTGTCGGACCGACATCTGGGCCATTGATTTATGAAAAGGAAATGTTAGTTATTTTGTATGCAGTGGGTCTTTGGCCCCCTTATCTATTGGGGCAACACTTTCAAATTAAAATAGATCATCAAAGCCTCAAGTACTTCCTAGAACAACAAATTTCATCCCTGGAGCAACAAAAATGGGTGACCAAGCTGTTTGGATATGATTATGAGATTGTTTACAAGAAGGGAAAAGAAAATGTGGTGACTGATGCTCTTTCCAGGAAATATGAAGACGAAGGGTCTGTCTTTTCCCTCTCATTCATTGTATCATACTAGATTCAATTTGTTCGACCGGAATGGTTTCAAGACCCAAAAATTTCTATCCTAATCCAAAAAATTTAACAAGATATACAAGGTGCTCCAGGGTACTCTTGGCAAAATGAAGAGTTTTTCTATAAAGTTCGTTTGTGTTTAAGAAAATAGTCAATACTTAAACCCAAGGTGTTCTTTGATTTTCACGCTTCACCTGCAGCATACCATACAAGTTTTACCAAAACTTATGAAAGGGTAAAACGATCTTTCTTCTGGGACGGTATGAAACAGGACATCCGCACCTTTGTGGCCAACTGTGATACATGTCAACGCAATAATGGTGAGATTTCCAAACCTCCTAGTACACTCCAACCACTTCCACTTCCACCTACTATTTGGACAGATATTTCCATGGATTTCATTTTTGGCTTACCCAAATCAGTCAAAAAGTCAGTCATCATGGTGGTAGTGGATCGTCTTTCCAAATATTCTCATTTGTGTGCTCTTCAACACTCGTTCACCACATCCACAGTGGATCAAATTTCTATGGATAATATTTTCAAACTCCGTGGAATTCCTCATTCTATTATTTATAACCGTGATCCCACTTTTACCAGCAATTTTTGGCAAGAACTATTCAGGCTCTAGGGAACTCAATTGCATCTCATCACAACTTATCATCCCCAAACAAATGGTCAAACCAAAGTGGTCAACAAGTGTTTGGAAACATATTTGAGGTGTTTTTCATCTAACATACAACATCAATGGGTTCAATGGTTACCCCTATTTGAATGGTGGTACAACACCTCTTATCATACTGCCACTTGCATGACTCCTTTTGAAGCAATCTACAGACATAAGCTACCATTGGTTCTCCCATACATATCGGGTGTCTCCAAAGTTCAAGAAGTTGACCGCAATCTTACCGTCTACATGAACATTCTTTGTACTCTCAAGGACAATTTGGTAATGGATCAAAATTGCATGAAGAAACAGGCAGATCATGGTCGTTTTGAACGTTAATTTGCTGAAGGAGATTAGGTGTTTCTCCACCTCCAACCATACAAGCAGACTTCACTCAAAGCCTAACATTGTCAGAAACTTGCACCAAAATTTTATGGTCCTTATACTACAATCAAATGTGTGGGGCCAGTGGCCTATCAGTTAGCTTTTCCCAGTCACTCTAAGTTACATTATGTTTTTCATGTCTCATGCCTGAAGAAAGTGAATGCACCAAATTCCACACCCAGACCAGCCTACCAGAGTTAGATGAAGAAGGTTCTATTTGGTTGCATCCACAAGAAGTATTGGACCAAAGAGAGCGCCGTCTCCGTCAACTCACCATCAAGGAAGTTTTGTTTCATTGGAAGGATAGTCCACCAAAATATGCCACCTGGTAACTGACTACCATTCTGCAGCAATTTCCTCATCTTAAGCCTTGAGGACAAGGATCTTTTTAAAGGGGAAGGGAATGTTAGGGACCTAACCCCTCATGTAGATAGAATAATATATTTTCCATGTAATAAAGGTTGACATTAGTTAATAAGGCTTAAATATATAAATTCCATGTAATAAAGGTCGACATTAGTTAATAAGGCCTAAATATATAAATTCCATGTACTAAAGGTCGACATTAGTTAGTAAGGCCTTTTTAATAAATGTGAACAAGTCAATGTAAGAAGATCTAATAGAAGCTTCCGCTTCTAGAAAGATATTCCTCTATAATGTTCTTTAGAAGATAGAATTAGTATACATAAGAGTAGGAGGCATGAGAAAGCTTGTCTTGAGAATTATTGTAATAGAGCTCAGCTTTGTTGGAGGTTGCCCCCTTGAAGAGGCAAGTGAACATTGTTTTCTTTGAATAAAGATATTATTTTTGGTGTTGCTCTTCTCATATTTTGTTGTTTCATTGATATTTGTTGAATATTCTTGTTTATGCATAGTATATTACATATGGCACCTTACAAGTGGCCACATTGGCTAGATCCCTAGGTTGTGTCCATCTTTGAGGGTTTTAACCATGTAAAAACATAAGTGTATCGATCTTTGATTTGGTTGTGTGAGTGGTTACTGAAGGTGTTCGTCATGTCTGGGGATACCCTCTTTTTTCAAACAATTTTGCGGTGTCATATGAGTGTATCGGATATAGAATTTAGAAGATGATTGTCACATAGTAAAACATTGAACTATATTTTGATGGAAAAAACAATTTTACAATTCAAACTCACCACATGCAGATGGTTATCTACAATTGTCACTTAGTTCAATTGTTTGAGTTACATTCTTATCTTGAGTTTTGAAGTAAGGAAAGAGCTCGTCTTTAGTTTTAGATCCTAAACCTCTATAGACCTTCAAAATATAATGTTTTCAAGAAACCAATTGTTGAGGCAACATTGCATGCATAGTTCCCTCATTACGTGTCATCCTTATTTTCTCCATCTCTCTTAGTTGTAGCATCCTCACTTATATTTTATACAAGATTTCTATTCTCATGTTCAATAATCGCAACATGCAAAATTTTTATACTTACATCACTTGATTTCATTCCCGTGATCTCTAAAGATTTCTTTACATACGTCATCAACCATAAACCAATGGGAAAAAACAACATCACCCTTGCCCATGATATTTGGAAGACCATTTACAACACAACATCCAAAACCATTTTTTTATGAGTTGCAAGGATTCATTAAGGTGTGATACATATATTTTGATGTAATAGGCCCTCATTTAGACTAGGTTAATGAATTGATCAACCTAAGGTAGAGGTGATTCAAATTTAAACTATTGTATTCAATGATAATAGTGTAATACACACAGTGCCTCCGAGTGGTGTAACACATTTTCAAATGCACTTTGCCGGTGTTTAACAACATCAAATTTCTTCAACACATTTATGTGCCTATGATTATCTTTACAAGTAAGGATTCATCGAAGGTGAATATTAAAACTATAATTGAAAAAATGCCTTGAAATAACAACTTATCTATAACCCCCACGACTTAAGTAACTCGATATAATAATAATCTAATGCACGGTGATTTCACTGCTAAAGTTTATAAAGGTATACATTCCCTACCCTTCTAAATTTGAACTTGTAACCTCTTAAGAAGAAACACATTTTGAAACCTCAACTTTGTATACCAACATTGTTTTTTCCTAAGAAAAAAAAAAAAAAAAATTAATCCAAACAAAAACACATCCTCATCCTCTTTCAATAATAAAAGGGTATGCAATATACACTTCCTCTCTACATGTAGGCATTAGAAGTAGATCAACTTTTTGCCACGTGGAAGTTGAATTTTACATGTGTGAAATATCTCATAGATTAGAATATAGGAGTATCGCTTCCCCTTAACCATTAAATATAAATAAACTTTTTGAGTGGGATTTGCACTTTACATAGCCAAAGATTTCTTGTTGGCTTACATGAATGTTTTAAGGGTTTTTTTCTTGGTAAAGAAATAGCTTAACTACCCAATACCTAGAACTAAAGTAATGGCGATAAATCAATACATATTCAAGAATAGTAATTCCTGAATAATAGTTAATAAAAATACATCTTAAAATATAGATAAAATCATTATAAAAACTTTGTAACTTTGAATAGATGGATATAAGTTACTTGTTATTGATATTATAGATTAGGCACAACCATCTACGTTTGGGATCTTTTATTACGCTGAAAGGCGTATATTTATTGACAATGGGCAGAATTAATCACCTTTTAATCATAAATTTCAATCCTAGGGTTGGCAATTGAAGATGTTGGCATATTCTTGACGTCTGTTTATGTGATTACTTTTTCACATTTACTAAATAAAATTAAAAAATTACTTGCTCATCACCAGATTGCCACGTTAAGTGATTAAGAAATAACAACAGTTTTTTAACCAGGGCGGATGCTTATGGCTTCCTCTACCCACGATTCTGCTTCCTCTACCCACGATTCCGCTTCCGCTTTTCAATTCCATGCCAGGTTTTGCCTACGTTTTAAATGCCACCCAACGTTAAGCCTTTCGGCGTTCACCAGCCGTGAGTACTCACGGCTGTGCTAGTAATGATGTGCACCTAAATTCACTGGTTGCAGTGAATCGTTTTTAAAAGATAAACTCATGGAAACTTTGGTTTTTGTTTGTCAACAAAGTGATGTTATAGAGTGTCATAAACTCATGGAAACTTTGGTTTTTGTTTGTCAACAAAGAGATGTGATAGAGTGTTATAAACTCATGGAAACTTTGGTTTTTGTTTGTCAACAAAGTGATGTTATACAGTGCCATTTTAACTTTATCCCCATGGGTTCCTGAGCTCCTCTCAAAGCTGTGGATGATGTTGACAAAAAGCTCCTTCTGTGACTAGATTTGCAACCCTGAGTCTCCCATGAAATTATTTACCTTCAATCACACATTTCTCAATTCCCTTCAAACCGAATCCTGGTTCGTACAAAAGTTGGCGATGTTAGGGTCATATGGCTCCACGAGTGAACTTTAATAAAGAAGAAGAATAATGTCGGATAACAACACAAATGATTTGAAAGCCCAAAAAAAAAAGCTTGAGATATCCGCAATACGTAGTTGATGGAAGTATAAATGCAGGCAATGAATATGATGGAGAAGTCCTAGATATCTGTGGGTTGCTTGCCTTGCAGCCTTAGCTGTTGCCTGGAGTGGGGACGGATTGCTTGCCGGTCTTTCTACGTTTTCTCATCGATCGACCTTGAATGAGTAAATGTGTGATCATGACAGACAGCGACGAATGTCTGCCTGCATGGTTTTCCGAGCCGAGTGGGGGCTCGGATTTAATTCAATTATAAGAACTAATCAGGGATAAATTAGTGTGTACTGGACTGTCATCCTATTGATTCAATGGATGACAGTAGCAAAGACCCTGTTAAGAAGTCCCTGCCCACAATCAGGCATCTTCTCGCTACGTCCATTGATGAGATAGAGAGGAAGAAGCAGTCCAATCGGCGGCTTATTCGGAGATCCGGGCCTTTCAAATGGCGGAGAGGCCGAACAAAAACTACAGAGGAGAAAGGGTTGAAAACTATGCCCGCCGATCATTTCATGGAGTCTGAGAGCAGTGAAGAAATCGATTTTGATGAATTTTCGGACGCTCTGTCGCACACGCACACGGAAGCATGTAGTCTGAGTATGGTAAGCGAGATAAACAGTGTGGACGACGACGACGGATCCATCCACGCCGACACTCGTAGTTTCATCATGGATCGCTTCCTTCCTGCTGCCAAAGCCATGGCGGCTTCGGATTCATCTGCCCAACGAGCTCGTTTCTTGAGGCCGCCCGAGAAGGAGCGGCGGGCCGGGATGGGCAGGACTGGTAGCCGGTCGGCTGGGCCTCTGCCACTCCAGTCAAGGCCATACGTCGTCCCGAAACGAAATTCGGCTCCGCCCGACACAGATGAGGAAGAAGACGATGATCGACTGCCCATCAAGATGGCGTGCGGGAGCTTCTTCGCCTGGCATTTGAAGAACGCTTTCGCTCATGTTGTTCATCCTCCACTGTCTGCTCGGAAGAAGAGTACCGACAGGCGCGGTCTGTATGGAGACGATGAAGACGAGGACAGCTCCAGCGGGACGGATATTATTGATGAGGTAAAATTGAGTCACTCTTCTCTGCTGCTTATTGTCACATATACTAAGCCCTAATCGCAGATCTACTGAACTTAATCTGTTGGGATCAAAACATTCGAGGTACAAATTTCAATCGTTTTTCGGTTTTCTTCTTTCTGATTTCTATTAAGCCGTTGTCATCACGCATCAAAACAGGAACAGGTTCTGACCGCCAATCCCATTAGGTTTTTTCTTTTTCTTTTAAATTGTTGAACTTTTTTCTCTATAACACCCGGAAACCACTGCCTGGTTGCCTCGAAGAGCGAAATTCTCCTGCAATGGATGAGCTTTATTTCCA
>JASDQU010587254.1:37340-49944 GCA_032191745.1 Picea mariana | reverse complement strand
TGGAATAGACCTATTATATTCTATATGACTCGTCCTCTTGTCCACAGAATTGTTTATTGTTTTAGCCTCATTGGACTTTGTAACAGGGTAAACGGCCACTTATATTCACCATGTTATTTCCGCACATATTCCAATATCTGATCAGATATATTGACATATGTGCGGAGGTAGAATGATGTATAGGTAGGAGCTGCTGTTTTAGCTGAAGCATTTCAAAATCTGATATTATGTATTTTAATATATACAAGGATATCTCGGTCTATACAACTTTAAATGGTATGTATTAATGGTATTTATAAAAAATCATAAATAATTACTTATTATTTTTTAATGTTTAATATTGTGAATGTTAATCATTATCATTATTAACAATAATGTTAATAATTGTTGAAAAATTACAAATTACAAAATTTTCTTTTAACATTTTGTGTTTATCACTATCATAGACAGATTGCAAAATTCAACATTTTGTGTTTATCACTATCATAGCCAGATTGAGCCAGATTGCAAAATTCAACATTTTGTGTTTATCACTATCATAGCCAGATTGCAAAATTCGCATCTAACATTATGCCAATTTAGACCGTGAATAATCATTGCCATGTTATTCCGTTTTTTTTGGTGGGGGGAAGGGCGTTTTCATGACATTGAAAAAAAATGGAGAAAATGATTAACCATGATAGGACGTGACGTTGAATTCATAAAGAAGCTATAGATTCGACATCAATTGTTTTTATAGTTTTCATCAGTTTACGTTTAATTTTAAATGAAAATGTTATGGATTCTTTATTAAATTTAATAAGTTTAATCATGGTGTTTGATCTATTTTCCACTTTTATATGACTAGTACAGCTACAAGTCATTCGTGACTGGTTAACGTTGAAATAACTTAGTCCTGGGCATTGAATAACCGCAGAATTTTGCGCATTAAATAATCAATGCTATAAGGCAGGAAAATCCAGCCCAATAAATAATAGTTGTAGTAAAAATAGTGGTTGATGAACTTCAGCTCTCTAGAAAATGAAGAGGTGGCAATCAGCTAGCTATCATAGTAAATTTCAAATATGATTAAGTAAAAGTAAAAAAATAAACATGTAAACGGATGTCTTTATAATAGTGAGGAAGTTAGTGGTTGAAATCACAACCATTGATTTATTGGGACGACTAAGAATATTTCAGCAATATATAATCTTGTCCATACAAAACTGATTAATCACTAAAAACATATCAAATGTACCCATTATTAATAAGTATACGCCTTTCAACGTAATTATATCATTAATTATAATCTCGAATATATCAATAATCAATATAACTGTAAATTATAATCCACAAAATAAATAAATAAAAATTTAATTATACTAAAGGTGATTAACTTTCTTTGAATTCGAATTTATTATTTTTTGAGAAGAAATAAAAATATCTAGAAATTAATTTTGATTACAAATTTTAAATGATTGAATAACATAAATGGTGATCATTTAAATATCATAATGTTTACTAAGTAAGTAGAAACATAATTTAATAATATAACTTATTATAAGAAGTAAATGTACTAGAGAAATATGATTGAATTATTATTAGGTGAAAGATGTAAAGGTCCTATAGAAATGATGATTAATAAATAAATAAAAAAGGGATCAAGGAAATACCTGAGCTTGAGGTTTGAGACTTTATTTTCATGAACTTCAAAATATAATGTTTTTAAGCAATTAGATATCAAGAAAACATTGTATGTATACAAGATTCTTTTTTAATTACAATTAGAAAAAATTTATTGGCCTTGTCACTTTTACGTACAAATTTCTATTTTCATTTTAAATAATTACAATATGCAAATTTTTTTATGCTTACATCATTTAACTTATTTACATAATTTTATGAGATTTATTTTATTTTTATGGATTAGTTTAAGTTAATTTTTTCTTTTATAATATTTTAATTTTAATGGAAATCTAAAGAAAAACACAATTTATTAATTAGGAAGAATTATTAGAAATACATTACAACTTATTACATGATGATGTAAAAAGATGAAATATTAACTAGGAGAAATTATTAGAAATATATCACAACTTACTATATGATGATGTAAAAAGATGAAATGTAGGAACTCAAAATATATAACTTTTATTTATAGAAAAAAATTTACATTCTTCTAACATTAATATATTAATTTTCCTTTAAAATATAGTGCATATGTTAGCTGAAAACATGGGTTTAGTATTTAAATGACAAAGTTTCTTGAAATAAATTTGTAAGGTGATAAATGATAGTTTTTTTTTTGTGTCACTATTTTTCCATATTTTTTAATATTAATTTTATATATTTTTAAAAATAATAAAGTTAATGGAGTTGTGAAATGTTTGAAGATGTTGCAAGTAAGGTATAAATTTGACAAGCACTCCTTGTCTTTAAAAATGCCCTTAGAGTGAGGTTTTATTTTTTTGTTTGCCCATCATTTAAATCAAAGCTAAATCACTTAACAAAATGCAATCAAATACCTATTGTATTAAATTACTCCCTTCCAATTATTATGTTCGAAATTGATCACCTTTATGGTGTCATTCTTTCTTTTGTCTGTGGAGATGGGGAGATCTCTCTATTGTGAGAAGACATCACACAAACAAAGGGGCATGGAAGGTTGGACCCAAGAAGAAGATCACCTCATCCCCACATTCAAGGCCATGACTAAGACCTCAAGTTTCTTGCCTAACCTCTATTTTTTCAATGAATTACTAACTTCTATTAAATAAAAAGAAGAGATTATACGATATAACTTTGTTTTATTTCTAGAGTGCAGGGTTCTTGGGATGGTGTAAGACAGAATCAGAGGCACCCATGCTTATTCTTATTATCATGAAGAATTCTAAAAACAAAATAGGAGGTACCCATGCTTATTCTTATTATCATGAAGAATTCTAAAAACAAAATAGGAGGTAGCCCTGTAGTCAAACAAATACTCAAATACAATTTCCATCCTCATACAAAGACAATTTGTATCCTCATACACTTACAATTTTCAAAAATTCGAACAATAAAAGTGAGCATGACAATGTTCATTGCAATTGAAATTTAATACTAAATTTTTATGAGCCTTAGCTCTCTAGGTAGTTTCATGCAAGTTTTGGACACTATTATTGAATCCTTGATCTTTTCTTCCCTCTCATCCTTCACTTTTCATCATCAGGATGTGATACGGTCCAAATAGTCCTCCTGACTTGTAGCATCTGTCATTAAACTTATAACTCAACATTCAAACTTTGGAAATTGTTACTTATGTCGAAGTTGGAGCAGTATAACCTACTTACAACCTTTTCCAGCCTGTTATATATATATATATATATATATATATATATATATATATATGGAAAAAAATGGGTAAATACCTGTCAAATTTAACCACCGCTCCCAGCATCTAGAAAACTCCACCTTTCCAGAGCTTGGAAATGAAATCTCCAATTGGCTCGGAACCATTTTGGGAACTTGGGAGTATTTTGGGAACTTCAACATCAAGGAAATGGGAGCTTGGGAAGAGCTTTAAATTAAAATTATATTTATAATTTTTGGTATTAATAAGTATCAATTTTCAATATTATTAAATTAAAATGTAAAAAAAATTATTCCATTATTACAAACACATAATTTATTACCAATATTTTTATTATATTTATTCAAAATATCACTATAAAACAAAGACTAAACTACACCTCAATATTTTTTCAAAAATTATTTAAATAAAAAAAATTAGTAATATTCACTTGATAGTTGTGGATATGAAATTTTTTTAATGCATGTATGTTTTCCTTCAAACTCGGACAAAACATGAAAGTTGAATAAATCAATACCCTCTCCAAGGGAAGCATTTCAGTGGGTTGTTGTTATAAAGCAACCATATCATTGACTTTTATTGTATTTTCTTATTACAAGAGTAGTACTATTTAGATTTTTCGAATCAAAACAAGAATAATCCTTAGATTTACAAAGATGTTTCAAGTTTATACATGTAAAGTTTGATTTTAAAAACATGTTAAAATTATATATATGTATTTTGTTTCTCATTTTATAATAGAACCTCTATGGATATTAAAGTTTCCTATAATTATTAACACAAATTAAATTAATAATTTCCATATTGTAGTTGTTTGAGTCTCCATTGACCTTCAATTATATTGAAATAAAATTTAAAATGTATCATTATCTTGAAAAATTGTAATTTAAAATAATTTTTATATATTTTTTAATATATAATATTGTTGCTCCCAACTTGACATTTTCTGCAAATTTGGGGGAAATTTTTACTCCTTGTGAACACTCATGTTCCCACTTTAAGGAAACTATGTGTGTGTGTGTGTGTGTGTGTGTGTGTGTGTGTCGGTGATGAATATGTGGAGTATATATAAAAACATAGTTGAAAATAGAGATAAGAAGAGGTGATCCAAATGGATCATTATATAATTTTTCATCTATCTTGGTAGTTTTCAAATGACACTTTTTAGGGTCAAAAAATTGTGAGCATAGCTCATATTCCCTTAACTTCGTTCTACACATAGAGACATTTCCAATGGTATAAAAATCACCTCAATCATATCTTGTATGTCAAAGTTATTCCTCTCACAAGTTGACCTACCTTGTTGACCCCCATGGTACTGAGTGGATGCCATGTCATCCTTCGATATTCACACAGGTGGGGTTAGTCATGTGGGACTTTCAAAAAGATTCTAGAAGGTACAAAACCTTATCACTAATTGATGGTTAAGCCATGCAAAAACCATAACCCTATACAACTATCACACTATGTTAAATACTAAGTTGTGGAGAGAAGAGGGTTTCCATTCTTTTAGCACTATACTTATTCCATAGTTGAAAAACTAATCTAGGAGTGGGATTTGAGAGCATAATAGAGGAGGCAGTTGACTCTATAGCATCTATTCATTCCATAGTGTCACAGGTGAGTGTCACAGGTGACTCCATAGTGAGTGCTCCTTTCTTTATATTTATTTATCATAACTAAAGAAAATAGATCATAGCATAAGCCTCACCTTCTAGCTGAGTTTTCCCTCATATTGGATTTCCCGTGATACATCTTGTGTTCATTTGTGTGGATGGTGTATTCTTTTTCTTAGTCTTTCATTTCCATATTTCAATTATTTCATTAATTTGAGCAATAAGTATTTGAAAATTGGTTGTCAATGATGTCAACCCTAGAAGAAGTCCAAAAGCCTCTAGAAGTGATGGGTGTATTTCAATAAGTCTCCAAAGTGGTCCCCTTATGGTGTATATTTAAGCATGGCCCTCACGAGAAGACCCTTTGAAGAAGTATACAAGAATCCCTGGAAGTATGGTTAAGTGGTTAATAAACCTCGGAGGTGTGGTCATGAAGCCTGAAGTTGATTGGAGAAAAAGAGTATGAATGACATCATAACTACATGAAAAACTCTCATAAATGGATATTACTCATCATGATGTTTCCAATGGTAGGTGGTACACCATGTGATTCCTAACGGTTGATAAGTTATACCCTTTTAAATCTGAAACCCTGAAGTGTGGTTAAAAATCCCCTAAATAGTTGAAAAAAGAAGTTATAAGTCGACCCCAAAATCAGGAAAAGGAGAAAAGTTGTTGCAAACAAGAAGTTACAGGTCAGCGCAAAGATCAATTAAAGAAGTTACTTAGAAGGGTATAAATACACATCAATAACCTCTCATTTGACATCCAAGCAAGTGTGTGTTTTTGGAATGGAGCTAGCATAAGTGGGTCTGCACTTGCGTTAGGAGGATTGGTGATCTCAGCAAAGAGAATCTGGCCTAGGAGAAAGGTGGTCGAGGAGAGAGAAGTGTACGAAGGTGATTGTATCATTTTTATGAGGTTATACGCAGTTTGCAGAAGGGTGAAGTGTGTATATACGCAGATTGCAGACGAACGAATCACATATAGGATATACACGAATTGTAGTGGAGAAACGCGTGAATGTATCTAGGTTGGCATTTGATGAATCCTGTATCTTTTCTAGAGTTAAAGAACGTGTTGTTCTCTTGATGCTAAAGTTGAGGAAGGTTTGATGGATTAATATCTTATGCTCTAGGTTTTCACAGAATGAAATGTATGTTTTCTATATGTTTTTAGGCTTGTATCTTGGAGGTTATGGTATATGCTTGAGGCATATCTTTGAGGTTATGGCATATCATTTGAGGCATATCTTGGATGGTTTCGCACATGCTTAAGGAATGTTTTGGCAAATGTTTTAAGGTTTATCTTGGTACATGCTTGATGCATATTTTGGCACATAATTTGATTCATATCGTGGTGATTTTGAGTACATGATTTGGAGGATATTCTTGGAAATATTTGCATAATTTTATGTGGTTGTATCAGTATCAGTGAAAGTAATAATGATAGGTTGATTCTATCATTTATATTCAAGGGAGAAAGGAAGGGGAAAGGAAAGGGAGTTGTAGCTTCCTTCAGGTTGGAGCCTATAAACTAGGGGGTTGGAGCCTCCTTTCAATTGGAGTTGGAAAATTTAGGGAGTTGGATATTCCTTCATATTGGTGCCCATAAATCAGGGGGTTGGTGCCTCCTTCCAGTTGGTGCTGGAGAATTTTGGAAGTCGGTGTTTCCTATGAATGCAATCTTTTGAAATATTAATAAAGCATTATGCGGTTTTCTCCCATTTGGGTTTCCATATAAAATTATTGTGTACTGTGTATCTGTGATTATATATTTATGGTATCTTGAATGAACTCATTAGTGATAAATTGTTGATATATTAAATGCTTACATATTGTGGTTAAAAGTGGTAAAAAGTGCCTAATATTACCCCCCTCTCAGTATTAGTGAATATTCCAACAATTGGTATCAGACCAGGTCCTTCATAAACAAACTAATCACTCGAAGGTAGATCATGGAGTGCACTAAGAATCAAACGCCAACGTTTGATGCTTAGAATTATTCCTTTTGGAGCAGAAGGATGAAAGCGTTTGTGTAGGTACATGGATTTTATGTCTGGAAAGTAGTAGTAGATGGATACACACCCCCTGTCACTCCCCCAATAGATAGAGATGGAAAGAAACTTTAAGAAAACAATTCGAAGACTAAAATTGTTATTTTGAGTGGCCTGGATGATTCAGTATATGTCAGGGTTATGCATTGTGATTCTGCAAAGGATATTTGGGACAAACTTCAAAATGTCCATGAAGGAGATGCTAAAGTCAAAGGGGATAAGCTTCAAACATATAGAGGTCAACTTGAACAAATGGAAATAAAGGAAGATAAAAATATTGCATCTTATTTTATGTGAGTTGATGAAATAGTGAACATTATTAAAGGCTTAGGAGAAGAAATTAAAGAACCAGTCATTGTTCAAAAGGTACTAAGGTCTATTCCAATGAGATTTGATCCTAAGATTTCATCCCTAGAAGAAAGAGAATATTTTTCTATGTTGAGTATGGATAAGTTACATGGAATACTTATAACTTATGAAATGAGAACTAAGCAGGATAATCCATCCAAGAAGGAAGCAGATTTCAAAGCATCCAAGAAGACAAGAAAGAATAAGAAAAATTCAAAGTCAAATTGCAGCTTCAGTGATGATTCAGATGAAGATGAAGAAATGGCCAACTTTGTAAGGAAGTTGAAGAGAGGAACTGGAAAGTACAATGGTAAGTTTCATTTAAAATGTTTTAATTGTGGTAAAATTGATCATTTTGCTGTTAAATTTCCTTATGGTAAGAATTCTGAAAGTGATGAAGAAGCATTTCCCAAGAAACAAAAGAAATACCAAAAGGGAAACAAAAAGGGAAATAAAAGAAATGACTCTACTCAAGAGAATATAGTTCCTCTTATGATGAGGATGATGATAGTGACAGTTACTCAAAATGAGTGTTATTTATGCCATTGGAAACTTAACAAAGTGATAAATAATATTATGAAGAAGAAGGTAAAGTAGATCTTCAAGCATAACTAATCAGCGCCTCTAGTGAGATAAAAAGAGAAAGGAAGAAAACCAAGTCGCTCAAGGAATAATTGATCGAGCTAAAGGAGGGTTCTCAAAATCCCAACAAAAACTCTAAATAGTTCCAGTAGATGATTATAAATTTAAAGGTCCAACTAGAAGAAGCCAAAAGGATTGAAGAAACACTCAAAAACCAGGTGGAAGAAAAGCAGAAAATGAAGGAGAGCTTGGAAGTAGAAATAGTCTCACTAAGGAAGGAAATTCAAAAGAAGGACTTGCAACAAAACAACACCAAAATATTGAATGAGATCATCAACATTCAAAGGCCATACCATGACAAGTTTGGACTAGGATACAAACAAACACATACTAAGAAGGATTTGAGATCCATGATGACAGAAAAGGAAGAAGAACAAAAGAGTTATGCAGAAGTCATCACAGGTCCCATCAAGAAGGAAGAAGGAAAGTCTTCAAAGGAGAACATTTAAGCAATGGAGAGAACTCAAGAAGAAGATTACAAAAGAATTGCACCATCTAGAAGATCCAAAACACAGAATCAGCAACCAGTAATGGAGAGAAATCTAGAAGAATATTACAGAAGAGTTGCACCACTTATAAAATCCCCCTCACTCAGGTACCAAACTATTTTTTTGGTTTATGTTATTCCTATAACAATTTTTGGCACATGGCTACAAACTGTAGAGCCTATGTTAAGAATAGAAGTAACCATGAAGGCTACTCTAGAAACAATTATCTCAGAAAGCCTCATGAAGTTATAACATAAACTATAACAGTTTTGGCTCATTAAATAATGAAGTAGAATGCTACAAATGTAACAATTTTGTAAAAATAGCCAAATATTGTAAACTGAATGTTCCTCCAAAGGAACCAAAGCAAGATATTAATAGTCATAAGATACGGAGAAGGAAGTAGGACAAACTTAATATTGAAGAATATTCAATTGCTTTTCAAGCTCAAAGTAGAAAAAGTGATTGGTATGTTGACAGTGGTTGTTCAAAACATGTGACAAGTGACAAGGACAGGTTTGTGACTCTAAAGAAAGAAAGAGATGGATCAATTTCGTTTGGCAATGATAACTCAGCCAAAATTATGGGAAAAGGCACAATCAAGMTTGGAAGCAAAGATGCCATGGCATAAAATGTCTTACTTGTTGAAAATATGAAACATAATCTGTTAAGTGTGAGTAAAATGTGTGACCAATGACACACACTTMTATTCRACTCAAAGAAATGTGAGATAAGGAAAGAAGGATCGRGAATGTTGGTGGTGACAACAATGAGAACTCCAAACAATATATACATATTAAATTAGATCAGAAAGGAAATATGTTCTTTGGGAAAWTAAAATGAAAGTTGGATTTGGAACAGAAGAATGGCTCATATGAACTTTGAAAATCTTGTCAAAATCAACAGAAAGGAAGCAGTAAGAGAAATGTTTGAAATTTCAAAGCCAACCAATRCTTTGTGCAAGCATTGTTTACATGGAAAACAAACAARAACTAAGTTCAGAGAAAAGGAATACTCTACAACAAAACCATTCAAGATTGTACACACTGATCTATGTGGACCGATGAGAACAAAATGGTTGAATGGAAAATGGTACTTCATGCTACTTATTGATGATTATACAATAATTACCAGAGCCTGTTTTCTCAAGAAAAATTCTGAGGCATCTGAATGTTCCAAGATATTCAAAGAGATGGTTGAAAATGAGAATGATTTGAAAATCAAGTTCTTAAGGTTAGATAATGGAGGTGAGTTCACGTCAAAATAATTCATGGACTTTTGTGAATAACATGGAATAAAAATGGAATTCTCAACAGCTAGGACACCTCATCAAAATGGATTCGTTGAAAGGAAGAACATAATTGTATAGGAAATGGATAGAACCATGTTGAAATATTCCATGTTGGGTGATATTTTTTGGATACAATCAGTACATACAACCGTTCATATCGTGAACAAAGGAATGCTTAGAAGTAACAATGACAAGACTCAATATGAACTGTGGAAGGGAATACTGAAAAACATCAAGCACTTTGGAGTGTTTGGAAGCAAATGTTACATAAAAAGAGAAGATAACAATATTGGAAAATTTGACTCTCGAGTTTATAAAGGCATACTGGTTGGTTATTCAAGAAAAAACAAGGCATACAAATGCTACAACCTAATACTCAACAAAATAGTGGAAAGAATCAATGTGAATATTGATGAAACAAATGTGTTGAAGAACATAGAAGAAAGTATAAATTCAAAGAAGCGGGAAGTAGAAGAATAATTAAAGGAAGAAGAAGTAGAAGAACCAAAAGAGAAGTAACAAGAAGCAGAGAAAGAAGAAACATAATACAATCAACAAGATTTCTAGACACTTGCTAAAACACCTAACCGTTGGGTTCAAAAGATTCATTCACTAGAACAAATTATTGGAGATAAAAAATGCAGGAATAGAAACCAGAGGAAGAAGAAGAGCATGTATACTAGAAAAAAGATTAATACATCTAGCACTATTATCCATAGTTGAACCAAGCAGCTTTGAGGAAGCCAACAATGATGAACATTGGATCAAGACCATGGAAGAAGAACTGAATCAAATAGAGAATAATGAGACATAGGAACTGGTTACAAGACCTAAGGACAGAAATGTGATTGGTATAAAATGGATGTTCAGAAACAAACTAAATGAAGATGGACAAGTAACCAAAAAAAAGAAAGGATATTATGTTGGACAATTGGTTGTCAGTGATGTTAATCCTTGGAGCGTTCGAGATACCCCAGAGTTGTGATCGAGATTGATGGTAATTTAGTTTTCATTGATTTCAACAAGAGTGGTTGATGTCAACAGTTGTGATGATGTCAACAAGAGTGTTTGATGTGAATAGGTGTGATGGGTGCATTTAAAGAATTCTACAAGAATCCCCAGAGGTGTGGTTATAGAACCCGATATTGATCAAGGAATAAGGACATGAACGACAACATAAATGCAGGTGTTACCTTCATAGTGGATATTACTCGTTATATAATTTATGGTGATAGGTGGTATGCCATGTGGTTCCTCACAGTTAGGGAGATATTCCCCCATGAAGTTGGAAACCCTGAAGAATGGTTAAGAAGCCCCTAATTGGTTACAAATCAATTAATGAAAGGGTAAAGTGGTTGCAACAAGAAAGTCAAGAATCCCTAAATTTAAAGAAAGAGGTTACTAAGCAAAAGTATAAATACACCTCAAGGAGTCTCTCATAAGGACACACACATTCATTGAATATATATTTTGTGAGAATATTTTGGTCTATTGGCGAATCTGAGGTCAAGTCTGAGGCAGTGGAGAAAGTGTAAAGGAAGAGAGAAAGTTTCAAAGCTTTAGAAAGATAGGGTTTTTTTGTAACCCTAATTAAGTAGGCCCTCATGGGTTAGATTGAGGGTGTCATGTGAGGCACCCTAATGGGTTGTCTAGGGCTCATCACCCAAGGCCCCACTAGACAGTCTTAGTCCTGTAAGTACAAGACAAAAGAGGGAAAGGATGCTAGTGCCAGGTTGCTGAGGACTGAGGTAAAGCTACATGTTTGTGTATTAGGATCAGAAGCACCAGGTCAATTACATATTTAAAAGGTATGTTATTATATGTGTTATGAGGTTGCATCTTGGTGATATTGTGGAACATGATTGAGGCATGTATTTGTGAGTTTTGTTATATGTCTTGAGGCACATTTTGGATGCATGATACATGTTGGTTGAAGTATATTGCTGGTGCATATCCTGGATATATTGGCACATGCTTGAGGCACATGGTTTGAGATACATATTGGTTACATGTTGATGATGTTATGGTCATGCCTTTGGTATCTTGTTGAGGCATTGGTATATGTTTGAGGCAAATMTTTGGTGCATGGTGTGAGGCATGTTCTTGGTACATGTTGAGGTACACATTGGTGATGATATGGTACATTTATTTGTAGCACATCTTAGATGTATAGGTATCTTAGTATCTTGGTTATTTTGGTGACACTTCATTAACGATATCGTATGGTACATAGTGTATGCATGATTGAGGCATATCGTGAGTGATATGGTATATGGTTGATGCATGAGATGGTACATGTTTGATACATGGTTGATGTACATGGTATAGTACAGGTTGATGTGAATGGTTGATGCATGGTTGGTACATGTTGAGGTACATGGTTGATGCATGGTTGGTATAGATTGATGTACATGGTTGATTGATGCAGGAGCATCGCTCTACCTCAGCATGTGCCAGTAGATTAGCATGAGTGGTGCACATTCAAGGAAGGGAGAGGCATCACCCTCTCATTTTTCCTTTGAGAATTTAAATCGTGATCAAGGAAATTAATGCTGACAGGTTGGGAAGAGCCAAGTTGTGCCTTTGCACAAGATGTAGATGAGGTCACCATTAAGTGGTTGACGGTAGGAGAGATATGCATCCAATTCGGATCAAATTTCCATCATTATAATCTGCCCATTATTCAGGCGTTTTGAATGGTGATTAGACACCACTAGCTTAGCTTGGAGGGAAGCTCGTCGAGCCCCTCTTGTATAATTGTTTCCAGTAGAGTAGGAATTGTAGATAAAGATAGGGGGGAAATAGAGAGCCAAGACTCAGTAGCAGTTCAGA
>JASDQU010587253.1:21438-48992 GCA_032191745.1 Picea mariana | reverse complement strand
CACATTTCTTTCTGGTTAAACATTTGGGCATTTCCTCTCTATTGTATTCTTCAGATCGGAGTATAACTCTGTAAAAAAAAAAGTCTGGAATTTTTTTCGCCATTATTTGAGACCTATTCCATCGGATTCATCTCTTCTCCCTCATCACATTGATCCATATCATTTTTTTGGCCAAAATTTTTACCCCGCCCGCCCCTTTTCAGTTTCCTCATCCTCATGGCCCATACTCGTAGCCAAGACTTGGAAGCTTGATTCAACACCTTGCAATCTATTCTCATTGAGACCCAACAAGAAGTGAAACAACTCAATGCCAATGTTGCCACCATCAATACAGCCATGCAGTCCTCAATGGGGGAAATCAAACAAGACCTCACCACCCAGCTTAAATCAGTATTTTCGACACTCTACACTAAAATGAATATCCCTATAGATAACCCTTCCTCTTCCTCACCTCCACATACTGAAGGTGACCATTCCTCTCATTCCCATACCTTGCAGAACCATCAGTTTCAACGTGACCTACGCCTTCCGCGGGTGGATGTGACCAAATTTGATGGCTCAGACCCCACTGGTCAGGTAACCCAAATGGAACATTACTTCTCTTTATAAGGCATTACAAATGACTTGGCCAAACTTCGGTATGGTGTTCTCCATCTAGATCAAGCACGTTGGCAATTGTGACAATCGAGAAAAACTTCTTGTCAAGGGTATATTGCTTGGATGCACTTTGTGGTAGAGATTTATGAACGCTTTGACACTGACACCAACCATTTGGGCCGTTTGACAAAGCTGAAACAATTAGGAACAGTGGAAGATTTTATAGATGCCTTTGAGCGCCTGGCTTTTAGAATAGAGGGCATGTATGATGCCTTTTTTTGAGAGTGTTTTATTAGTAGCCTCAAGGATGAAATTCGGGCCCATGTCCTCATGGCTTAGCCTGAGAGTTGGGTGGAGGCTACCAAAAGAGATAAAGAAGCACAACATGTTGTATCTTCTCAAAACTGCAAGCCATCCTTTAACCCTCTCCCTAAACTAGTAAATCCCACTACTCCCTCTGCTCCACTAAAGATCCAAAAATTGACCAGCGCTGAAATGGATGAACACCAACTCAAAGGCCTTTGTTATAACTGTGATAAAAAATATTTCCCAGGCCACAAGTGTAAAGAACAAAAGATTTTTATGGCCATATCCAAGGAGATTTCGGAAGAAGATGAAGAAACTCCCTCTGTGTCTGATTCACCTGAATCCACTGACATAACCTCTCCCTCAAACCCTCCCGAAGTAGAACCGATCATTTCCCTCAATGCTCTCACTGGCCTCTCCGCTCCCCAAACCCTCAAGCTAATTGGTTACATCAAGCATCAGAAGGTCATCATTCTGGTTGATAGTGGCATCACCCATAATTTTACTCATCGCTGCATTGCCCAAGAAACTCATTGCTACATCCATGCCGTCAATAATTTCCAAATCATGATTGCCAATGGTGGTTCCATGAAATGTGGAGGGCATTGTGAAAATGTGCGTCTCCAAATTGGTGACTACCTCTTGAAATCCCATATGTTTGCTATCGACATGAGAGGTTGTGACATTGTGTTGGGTGCAGACTAGCTAAGGACTTTGGGCCCCATTCTCATGGATTTTAAAGACTTAACCATGCAATTCGACCAAGAGGGCCATTGATATAAGTTCCAAGGCATCGCCACCGGTTCACCTGAGATCATTAGTTCCCATCGCACGGAAAAGCTGCTCAAAAAGGGTCATTCTGGTGTTATCACCCAACTCCATGCCATACAAGCAACAAAGACACCCTCGGTACTGCAAGACCTCCAAGCCATCCTTTCTAAAGATCAATTGGTCTTTTCCACTCCCCAAGGCCTCCCTCCTTCCCGTGGTGTTCATGATCATTCAATTCCCCTTGTACCCAGAAGCCTTTCTCCCAATATTTGTCCATATCATCACCCTTTTTCTCAAAAAAATGAAATTGAGAAAATGGTCAAGGAACTCCTTAATGCAGGCGCTATCTTCCCTAGTACGAGCCCCTACTCGTCTCCTGTGGTCATGGTCCTGAAGAAAGAAGGTTCTTGGTGAATGTGTCCTGACTTCCGTGCCCTCAACAAACTTACCATCAAATACAAATTCCCCATTCCTGTCATTGATGACCTCCTGGATGAATTGAGTGGCACCCAATTCTTCACTAAACTAGATCTTCGTTCGGGCTACGACCAAATACGTATGAAAGAGGCAGACATTCCCAAGAATAACTTTAAAAATCATGAGGGCCACTATGAGTTTTTTGGTCATGCCCTTTGGCTTGTGTAATGCCCCCTCCACCTTCCAAATCCTCATGAATAATGTCTTGCATCCTTTTCTCTGCCATTTTGTCTTAGTTTTCTTTGATGATATCCTCATCTATAGAAAAACCTAGACAAACCATCTTGCTCATGTGGATCGAGTTCTCCATCGACTCTCTCAACACCAACTTTTCTTGAAACAGTCTAAATGTGCTTTTGGCACCTCAAAAGTAGAATACTTGGGTCATCTGGTTGGAAAATATGGCGTCAGGGTGGATCCTAAAAAGATTGAAGCTATGCAAGAATGGACTCACCTAAAGACACTTAAGAGCTTGCATGGATTTCTAGGCTTAACAAGGTATTATCGCAAGTTTGTTAAGAATTATGGGAATATTGCAACACCTCTCATTGCTCTCCTCAAAAAGAACTCTTTCACTTGGACTCCAGCCATTGCTCAAGCTTTTCAGACCTTGAAGATTTCCATGTGCACCACTCCAGTCCTCGCCCTTCTCGATTTCACAAAGACCTTTGTGTTGGAATGTGATGCCTCAGGGAAAGGAATTGGTGTTGTCCTTATGCAAGAGGGTCTACCTTTGGCCTTTACCAGCAATAAACTATTTGAAATAAATATGGGCAAATCCATCTATGAAAAGGAAATGTTGGCTATTCTGCATGCCGTGGATTTGTGACGTCCTTATCTATTGGGGCAACGTTTCCAAATTAAGACAGACCATCAAAGCCTCAAGTATTTTCTGGAACAACGCATTTCCTCCCTAGAACAACAAAAATGGGTGACTAAAATCTTTGGATATGATTATGAGATCATTTATAAGAAAGGTAAAGACAATGTGGTTGCGGATGCACTTTCCTGAAAATATGAAGACGAAGGATCCCTTTTTTCTATTTCATTCATTATACCAGATTGACTCCAAGCCATTCTCCAAGAATAGCTACAAGATCCCAAAAGTTCACAGTTGATCCACCAATTGCAGTCCAAGGCTCCAACTTCCCCAGGGTACTCTTGGCTCCATGAGAAACTTCGATACAAAGGCCGTTTGTATTTAAGTAAACAATCAAAGCTTAAATCCACGGTACTTTCTGAGCTTCATGCTACACCCACAACAAGGCACTCCAGGTTCACCAAAACCTATGACAAGGTCAAACGTTCCTTTTTCTGGGATGGTATGAAATAGGACATTCATAATTTTGTAGATGAATGTGATGTGTGTCAATGCAACAAGGGAGAAACAGTCAAAGTGCTAGGCAGACTACAACTGCTCCCGATTCCACCTGCTATTTGGAAGGATATCTCTATGGATTTTATTACCGGCTTACCCAAATCGGGAAATAAATCCGTCATCACGGTAGTTGTTGATCGCCTTTCCAAGTATGCTCATTTCTGCACCCTTCAACACCCATTTACAACATCCACGGTGGCTCAAATCTTCATGGATCGAGTCTTCAATCTTCATGGCATGCCGCACTCTACTGTTTCTGATCGTGACCCAACTTTTGCAAGCAATTTTTGGCAAGAACTATTCAAGATACAAGGCACCGAATTGCATCTCAGCACAACTTATCATCCCCAGATTGATGGCCAAACAAAATTTGTCAACAAGTGTTTGGAAACATATTTGAGGTGTTTTGCCTTGGAAAAGCAAAATCAGTGGGCTCAATGGTTACCCCTAGCTGAATGGTGGTACAACACTTCATACCATACAGCTACACTCATGACTCCTTTTGAAGCGGTATATGGACATAAGAGACCTTCAATTCTCTTATACTTACCGAGTGCCTCGAAGGTCCAGGCGGTTGACCTAACACTTACAGCTCGAGAGACTATTCTCCATACCCTCAAAGAGAATTTGGTCATGGCATAGAATCGCATGAAGCAACAAGCAGATCAAGGTTGCTCAGAACGTCAATTTGCAGAAGGGGATTAGGTGTTTCTTCGACTGCAACCTTACAAGCAAACTTCCCTCAAGGCTGAGCATTGTCAGAATCTAGCGCCCAAATTTTATGGTCCTTATACCATACTGAAGCATGTGGGACAAGTCACCTATCAGTTAGCTTTGCCCAATAATTCGAAACTACATCATATTTTTCATGTTTCATGCTTAAAGAAGGTGATTGGAGCTAAGTGCCAAATTCAAACCAACCTTCCAATTAGCTAAAGAAGGATCCATTTGGATACAGCCAGAAGCATTTTTGGACCAACGTGAGCATCACCTATGTCAGGGAATCATCAAGGAAGTGCTAGTACAGTGGAAAGATACAACTCCAACAGATGTCACTTGGGAACCAACTACCATTCTGCAACAATTTCCTCATCTCAAGCCTTGAGGACAAGGTTGTTTTTAAGGGGGCAGACATGTTAGGGTCCGAACCCGCACATAGGTAGAACAATATATTTGGATGTAATATAGGTCAATATTATTAAGGACTTTCAATAAAATAGAATAAGGCGGATGCAAAAAGACCTAATAGAAGCTTCCACTTCTAGAAGGATCTTCCTCTAGATGCTTCATTTTAGTATAAATAGGAGTCGAGGGTATGAGAACCCTAGCTCTGCTCAACTAGAGGTTGCCCCCTCGAAGAGGCCTATGAACATTGCTTTCATATTCAAAGTGCTATTTCTATTGTTATTCTTATATCATTTCAGTGTTATTGTGAATGTTTTGGTTATATTGTTGTTATTCTTCCATTACTAGCATTTTATTTCAGTTCTGCATACATTTTATATCTGGTATATTACATTATATAAATATATAAAAATAACATTTATGGTGTTTCGTGTTAAAATTCTATGTACTATTCTTTTTTGTCGATAATTGGTTGTGTTTAATAAGATTAATGATTAAGTGGTGTTAAATACTGGAAAAAGAAACAATATTGATTCACTCTCCCTCTCACTATTAAATAATATTCCCAAATATATATATTCGATGGAATACACATCCTCGAAAACCCTCCATGTAATTCCCCTAATTTTGAGGATGGTACATGAGGTAAATCGACTAGTTTCATTTTTGGCAAACTAGCCCAATAGGGACATCAAGTGAGGCCCAACAATATCTACAAAGGCAAGCTCGAGGACTTGACCCCGTGATCTCTTGCTTGTAATTCACAACACTCAACCACTCGATCTAATCCACTGGGATACATACATACATACATAGGTGTGATGCAAAACCACGATGTTGACCCTTTTTTTGTTCAACATAGATATGATCACAAAATTTTGTGACAAGTCCCTATGCCTAATTCTAAATTGAGAGGGATAGCTACCCAAACTGCTCAGCCTTTCCATTAGTAAAATTGTCTTACCAGGTATTTCCTAGACATGCCACTAATGGGCCCCACTAGATAGCTTACACCAGAGCAATAAGGATGTATTTGGTTATGGAACCTATTTATTATGATGATTTTTTCATGTTTACTTCAATATATTTCTATTTTTCACATGGAGATTATGGTTATAATGATTTCATGTGGAAGTGGATGCTATGGTTGTGACATATGTTTCATGGTGATGATTTAATACGATTATATCTTCACTATGATTTTATATAGGGTACCTACATGAAAATTTTCAGCATTAAGGAATTAGAATTAGTAATATTTCTTGGCTTTTTTGAGAGGTGGTTTATTGGTTTGATAAACCTTCATCTTTTATTACATGTTGATCTTGTGAACCTGCAAAACAAATGGTTATTTTTGATGAAATGGTGTATGTGCATATAGCTATTTTATGTAAGAGTTATGGTGAAGAGCTTCCAATATCAATGCTTATATGATACAATCATATGCATATAAAATGGCTAGGGTAAATACCAAAAGTATTAACCATACCTTAATGATTTATAAAAAAATCAATCCACCTCAACTATTAACTTGGAAAAATAATTGGTGATGTGATAAATATACCTATAAATGAGATCTCCTTGGGTTTGTAAGGAACCTAATTCTTGGTGACTGGAACCATTTCTATTGAAGGAATATGGTTGAATGGATTACAAGCATGATAATTGATAATCCATTGAGCTCTCAAAACCATTGATCTCGATCCGATGGTGTGGAAACTGAGCTCATTGTTCAATGAATCTTACCCTAACATGGTTGGTCATTTTGACCTTGCTCTTTGGATATATTACTGAGCTTGGTATGTCATGGTTTTGGATAATTGTTGAAGGGGTCTTGCTTATTTTTCTCACTATCATGTCTTGGAAGCTCATATTGTTTATTTGATTGTGACCCTCCTCTATTCATTACACAAGTATTTTACCTTTGTAAGTGAGGGATGAATTGGTCAAATAAACCATATCTTGCATGGGATAATTGTTGATCATTGCAGCTATGTGAGACATTCTCCAACTTACAAACCTGAGAGATGTTGATCATTGCAACTATGTGAGATATTCTCCAGCTTACAAACTTGAGAGAAATACCCTGAGAGGGGTGTGTGGTTCCTATCTGAGATAGAGCAGGAACGCAGAGATGACCTCCTCCTTACAGGGAGTTGAGAAGAACTCTAGATGATTCTCCTATGTAACACAGTGAGAAAGGAGATATGCAGAGTTGGACATGCCTGTGGCTGAGCACAAGGTGAGCGTGTGAAATCCCAAAGTGTTGGGTGCATCTTCATGAGAACATAAATGAAGATGATGTATTAGAATCCTCTGAGAAGAAGAGTTGACGAGAAAATCTAGATGACTCTCTTGTGTAATGCAGTGGGAAAGAAGATCTGTTGAGTAGACGTGCCTGTGGATGAGCACAGGTGAATGTGATCCTAGTTGCTGAGCACTAGTGAAGAAGTGGTTCTTCTATGTAATGCAGTGATCCAAAGATGTGGACATCCCTATGGATGTGACCCTAGTGGATGAGCACTAGTGGGTGTATAAGATCCCTTTCTATATTGTTCAAGAGTTAGACCTGCCTGCAATCCTAATTGTAATGTAAAGGGTACAGGTCAGCCCCACCTTAATGTGACTGGTAATTAATGTAAAAGATGATTAATCTGGTTAATATTAATGATATTATAACTAGTGATGTTGGCCTTGTTGTTCCAATAGACACTTTTGTTGATAGGCTCAGTCTAGTATATGTAAAGGTAAATTCCCCATTGAGGAATCATATCTTTCATGTGAGTTTGGAAATTTCAGCAAGTACACCTTCTTGGGAAAAGTTCACACCTCTCTTGGGAGCTAGTCTTCTAGGGTTTAAGAACCCTCTTGTGTGCTAGGTTTTCTTGGTGGTAAAGGTATTTCTCTTGAAGAATATAGCAAAGGATTTGGCTAGGTTTTCTTCCCTTGTTGAGAAGGGTTTCCYATGATACTTCTTCTGTTCTTGTGCATGGTGATTCTTCTTGTGATCTTGGTTGCTGCACCAATAGTGGTTATCAAATGCTAAAATGGAATGAAATTCATGCTTAACCATTCTTATTGAAAAATCAACATGGTATCAGAGCATAGGTCTTGAAGAACACTTGCACAAGATTTCAAAAGGCTAAACCATCCTCTTTCTGCAGTTCCATATGACCTCTATGGTTTCTGCAGAAGTCCGTGCGACCTTCACTTGATCAGCCCTTTCACTTCTTCATAAGTGGATGTTGAAGCTAAAACTTGGACCAAGTTATACGACCCTCCTCAGTGCATCTCCTAAGACCTTCAAAACCAAATTCCGAGGATTTTGAGTTTTTGGCCCTAGGGTTTCTAGGGTGCTGAAATTTCCTGCAGAATCTTGATCTTAGATTTGTGGAACTTCTTGAAGAAATGTTTTTCTTAATTCAACAAGCATTTCTGTGAAACTATCAAGTTGATTGTTGGAAGTCATAAGTCCGAACCCAAGGTTACTAATTCAACCTAATCATTAGGTTTTCAAAATACAATTGGCAAGAGTTTGAAGAAACCAAACAAATGAATAATAAAGCCTTAGTAGAAGATAGGCTTGAAGGAGAAAGCAACTTCAGCTCCTGGAAATCAAGGCTTTAGGTCACCCTTGAAGAAGATGAACTTTTGGATGTGGCAACTAAAACCTTACCAGACACAACTACAAATGTAGAGAAGAAGATAAGAAATGAAGAAGATGTCAAAGAAAGAAAATTAATCATCTACTCAGTAAGATATCATCTCTTACCTCGTATTTCCAACCTAAATACAACTTATGATATGCATGAAGAATTAAATGAAAATTTTGAAAGTGACAATACCCTCAGAGCTCTTATCTTGAAAAGCCAACTTCAAAGTACCAAGATGACGAAAGGTGACATAGTTTCCATCCTATTTATGAAGATATCAGAGATTAAAGAACAACTATAAACCATTGGAGAAACCATGTCTGATAGAGAACTTGTCTTAACCACTCTCAACAACCTTCCAAAATAGTGGGAGTCTTTTCCTCAGAGTATCAATGGAGGATAAGCTATACCAACCTTTGATAGTCTATGGATAGATTGTACTCAAGAAGAACTTAGACTTAGAAATAGAGGAGTGGAAGAATCCTTAGAAGAAAATCATGCTCTTGCACTTCATACAAAGAAAGGAGGATAATTCAAAAAACATTTGAAACAAACATTCAAATATGAAAAGTCTTCATCAAATCTAGGTTATCAAAGAAGAGATGTTTCAGAAATTCAGTGCTTCAGATGTGACAGATATGGACTATGCAAGAAATTGTCCAACCATGAAGAAGGGAAGACAATATGCTTCTACGGCTGACATGGATCCAGATCCACCTCAAAATAATGAAAATAAGAGAGAGGATAAGTACTTCCTCTAAACGCATGACTACAAGCCATGGAAATCAATTGATCTCAAATTTAATAGTTGATTGCATTTCTAAATAAATGAAGGATATTATCCCTAGTAAGGGAGCCCTCAAAGACTTGGACCATTATCCCTGGTACGGGAGTCCAAACCATATTTGATTGATTATTATGCGAGACAAGCATAGATTTTTTTCTTAAAGAAGAGATACCCAGAGAATCACAGATGGAGATTGATAGTGAGACAATACCTTCTCCTCCTTCAACAGTTCAGAGGGAGACAAACATTATTCCAGTTGATCCAGTTTCTCCAGTTGATATGTTTAGAGATAGTGTAGTAGGGCATAGAAGGCCTACCTATACTCACTCTGCAAGAGGCATAGAAACATACAAGCCTCTCAAGGAAAATCTTGAGAAAGCAAAAGAGATTTTTGAGCTATCTTCAGTCATGAGCCACTTCATTGATGTTGAGCCTCCTTGTCTTAGAGAAGAAACATGAGAATAGGTATGGAAATATGCCATAAGAAAAGAATACCAGTATATCTTAAAGAATGATGTATAAGATATTATTCAAGGACCAGAAGGTAAGTCTATGGTAACCTCCAAGTGGATCTATAAGATCAAGCATGCGGCAGATGGAAGTGTCGAGAAATACAAAATGAGACCTATAGTAAGAGGTTTCTCAAAAACAGAGGGAGTTGTCTATGATGAGACACTTGATCCAGTAAACTTGATACACTTCCATCCGTACTACCATCCATGAGTTGGAAACTATATGAGATAGATATATTCTTGATGATTTTGGATTTCAACAAGAATGTTGCTGATCCAAAACCTATATTATTACAATAATGGTGACGAGAGCCTCATTTTGATGAACTATTCAAAACACCTTGCTTTTGGATATAAGTAATCCTTGAATTCTGAATTCGAGATGAAGAATCTCAGTATGATGCACTACTTGTTGGTATGAAAAAGGATCGATGATATTTTCATGAGTCAAGGAAAATATACAGTAAAAATATTAACGAAGTTCAGTATGACAAAATTCAAAATCCTCCGTGACGGATTTAAAGAAAAATATTGATGATGATTCAGACAAGACTGATCCACAACTGATTGGATCACTTATGTATCTGGTTAACACCAAACTTGATTCATTCCATGTAGTGAATGTGCTTAGTCATTTCATGATTCAAACGAGATAGACTCACTAGACAACAACAAAACATGTATTGAGATATATATGAGGGATAGTTGGATATGACCTAAGATATGCCTCCAGTGTGAACTTGAGTTTGTAGGATATGCCTATTTAGATTGAGCAGAAAGTACAGTCAACTGGAAGAGCACATCCAGTTGTTATTCTACTGTGAAGGTTGCCATGGTTTCCTGATGCTGCAAGAAACAAAACTCTAAGGCCTTGAGTACCATAGAGGCAGAGTATATAGAATCGAGTGTGCGAAGCAATGTGGCTTCACAAGCTTCTCACAGATTTACTTGACCATGAGACGGATCCTATGATGATAACCTAGTGTTTCCTGATGGATTGAAACACAATGAGATGAAATATCCTTATATCAGAGATATGATGCAGAGGAAAATTGTACACATGCAATACCTTCCTACACATGAGTAGATTGCAGACATATTCACCAAACTAACTTGGTGAAGAGAGCCTCCCTATTTGAGAGGGAGTGTTGATGACTCCAACCAAGACAAAATTCAAAGTACATCTATGTGAGACTTGGCATGCTGAAGAATGCCTCTCTAGCTGAGAGGGAGTGTTGATGATTGCAGCTATGTGAGACATTCTCCAACTTACAAACCTGAGAGATGTTGATCATTGCAGCTATGTGAGATATTCTCCAGCTTACAAACCCAAGAGAAATCCCCTGAGAGGGGTGTGTGGTTCCTATCTGAGATAGAGCAGGAACGCAGAGATGGCCTCCTCCTTATAGGGAGTTGAGAAGAACTCCAGATGATTCTCCTATGTAATGCAGTGAGAAAGAAGATCTGCAGAGTTGGACGTGCCTATGGCTGAGCACAAGGTGAATGTGTGAAATCCCAAAGTGTTGGATGCATCATCATGAGAACATAAATGAAGATGATGTATTAGCCTCCTCTGAACATAAGAGTTTACGAGAAAATCTAGATGATTCTCCTATGTAATGTAGTGGGAAATAAGATCTGTTGAGTGGACATGCTTGTGGATGAGCACATGTGAACGTGATCCTAGTGGTTGAGCACTAGTGATTAAGTGGTTCTTCTATGTAATGCAATGAGGCAGAGATGTGGACATCCCTATGGATGTGACCCTAGCGGATGAGCACTAGTGGGTGTATAATATCCCTTACTATATTGTTCAAGAGTCAGATATGCATGTAACCCTAATTGTAATGTAAAGGGTACAGGTCAGCCCCACCTTAATGTGACTGGTAATTAATGTAAAAGATAATTAATATGGTTAATATTAATTATATGATAATATAGTGAGGCTGGCCCTGTTGTGCCAATAGACACTTTCGTTGACAGGCTCAATATAGTATAAGTAAAGGTAAATTCCCCATTGAGCAATCATATCTTTCATGTGATTTTGGAAATTTCAGCAAGTACACCTTCTAGGGAAAAGTGTTCAACTCTCTTGGGAGCTAGTCTTGTAGGGTTTAAGCACCCTCTTGTGTGCTAGTTTTTCTTGGTGGTGAAGGTATTTCTCTTGAAGAATATAGAAAAGGATTTGGTTGGGTTTTCTTCCCTTGTTGAGAAGGGTTTCCCAAGATACATCTTGTGTTCTTGTGCATGGTGATTCGTCTTGTGATCTTGGTTCCTGCAACATTAATGGTTATCAAATGCTAAAATGGAATGAACTTCATGCCTAACCATTCTTATTTAAAAATCAACAATGATGTGGTTGGTGTTGGAGTCATATTGAGTTGGGTTTATGGTCATGATTGTTTCCTATTAGTGGAGGTCGATCCTGACATGAAGTCAACACCAAACCCAAACAATGAACACAAGGTAAGATCTAAGCATGGAAGCCAATTGTAGTTTATTTCCAAAGGTGTGTGTTGCATGGCATTGAGTTGATTTGTAGCTTGGGTGACTACTATTCATTTCCTTCGAGCTCTCAATTTCAAATCCCTTCATTCCTTTGTTGTTCTAGGTATGAGTTTGTTTAATGTATTTTGATGAATTATCATTCTACAAGTTAGAGCATGCTGGGGATAAGTTAATTTTCGACCTCTTGCATTGCTAGTTATGGTTAAGCACATGATGTACAATGCTTCCACTACTATTTTTGATTATATATAATAGGGTGGGTCATGAGGATTGAAATCATATCCTTTTCTTATCCACATTCCTATTAAAATACTTGCACACATGCCCATGGTGAAACTTACCCTTTTGGACTACTGTGCGAAATTATATAAAAAACTTGAAGTCCCTTATCATTTTGAGTTACCTCTTTATCCTTTGGGACCTAAAATTCAATCTTGAACTGTGCTGGTAGTTCTCATAAGAAAAAGGATTTTTACTTGTGCATGTTGTCAACGACCATGGTTTGAATGGTTTTACCTAGTAATTGATAGTAATGATATTTGCATCAAATGTTACATAACATTACACGAAAAATCATGGAAAAAAATTGCTCTTGATAGTAGGGTTGGAGGCCACAAAAGGATTGGTTTTCAATATCATTTTATCACTATTGACAATTCCAAATTTGAAAATATGGAATGCATTTGATAATAGATATGCTACAACATTCAGATTATTCATTTCCCTGAAAAATTGAACCCTAGTTCAATTTGTTGTAAAATTGTTTGGTTGATGGTTGTTAAGATTCAATTTGCATGAGATGGTTGAAGAACCATACGATAATTGGGTAGGGACCTAGCAAGTTTTTGCATTGGAGGTGCATATTTATTTTTGGTTCATACATAGCATGGTTAAATCCATATGCATAAAGTTGGGTGGAAGAAACAATATAGGATTGTATTTTTGGTATCATGCACTACTTTCCTCTATATATATATATATATATATATATATATATATCAAGGTTTAATATTTTCGATTTATCGATGCATGAATTGGTTGAAGTATTGCCATACATGGTATTAAAATTATTATAGTGAAACTTTACATGTATCAAAGCTTGTAGAGTGGCATATACATGCATTCATTATGAAATAAAGTTAATGTTCCAAAAATTGTATTCTATGGTAGTACACAATATATGAACGAAAAAAATAGTTACATTTTTTGTAGCAATGGATTTGTGTTGCCTATGATTCGACGTGGGAGCTTGTTACTAGCAATGACTATATAAGTGTTTGCATGAATTATGGATGCCTAGGTTTTATGTCTTATAGAGTTTGAGTTTGATCATATTTGGTGATAGGACTATGAGGCTAAAGTTGAAAAGTTTGAACTACTTTCTAGTAGATTTATTCCCCTTATTTGTTTTTTTTCTTTGGCCACCTTTATTTTTATTTATGCACAAATTTGTCACAGTTGCATACCCTTGTTGCATTCATCTTAGTGCTCGTAGCATGCATAGTGTATATTAATGCATGGTTTTACATTAATGACTATATGAGCTTCATGTTTCATTAATTATGATCACGGGGACAAACTGTTAGGATAGGAAGCTCCCATTTTTAATTGCTTACTAGTGGAAAAAGAGAAAGGATTCCCCTTCAAGTTCATTTTATGTAAGTGGTTCCGCCACTTGTGAATTATGTTCATAAGTGGGCTCAAATATTCACTCCCAATGGAGATACCTTATATATTAATAGAGTTTCACTAATTGACTATAGTTGTTATGAGTTTTTGTTGTTTCACCTACTATATTCCTATTTAAACCATTTTTAATTATTGCCAAACATGAACTTAATTCATTTATGGACCATTGATATTTTGAAGCCATAGAAGATGGTTGTTTAAAATGCAGTTATATGTATTTTTTATTATTATGTTTGGATGAGGATGAAAGTGTAAATTTTCCTTACTGTCAGTTTTTTCTACTATAATAATGTAGTTTATGGAAAATGTACAATGAAGGAAATTGGTATCGTAATGAATATCTAAGACTTTATGTCTTGTTGAGGATAGAAAATGTGCATGCCCATTGTAGATTTTAACCTTGTACAATTATTTACTGCAAATAGATTCTCAATAAAAAGAGAAAAGATAAAATGGCACACACACACATTACACAATTCTTTTACCCTAGAAACCCAAACTAGGAAAACCAACAACATGTTTAGAGCCACACCTCTGATCTTCTATTTATCATATTCATTGTTTACAATAAAATATACATATAGGATCCTGCAACATCCAAACCCCTAATCTATTGACCCAGATTAGTCAACAACCCTAATTCCTTAACTAGAATTAGAAAACCATCGACAAAATCGATGTTCCAAAAAACCACAAAAAATGAACACAAAAAACCACCAAAAAAAACCATTTTTTTTTTGGGGGGGGGGTTCTTGCTCTTGAAACCATGCAAACCTTCCGAATGGGGGCTATTAAGTACCCCCCATATCACATTTTCTCCCATATCAGTGTACAATACATGGGATCAATTTTGTAAAGGATATAACACATACCCAACATTCTTCCACTTGTTGTTTTCTTTGCATACGTGGGGTTATCGGATTACATAGTCAACAATCTAGGGCAGTAGTGCCCATATATCCTCACACCAAGATAACTTAATTTTCACAGATTTTTTTAATGAATATATAACATTCTCCAAAGTGTCCACCTTCTTGTCTTCAACCATGTCTCTCACAAAATGACACTGAACATCAATATGCTTTGTATTAGAATGATAAGTCAGGTTCTTCATTAGGAATATTGTGCTCTAACTATCACAATATATCCTTACAACTTGATGTAGAAACCCTATACTTGAACACAATATTTGTAACCATACTGCTTCCTTTCTTGCATGAGTGGTTGCCATGTATTCAACTTTTGTAGTTCAGAGTGCCACTTATATAGTCTATCTTTTTCTCATCCAATTGATTGTTCCCCCAAACAGGTTAAACACATACCCACTTGTAGATATTCTACTATCCAGATATCCAACCCAATATGCATCCACAAATCCATGTATGTCCAACACTTTGTCCAATTTTGGTCTTCCTTGGTAGCATAATCCATAGCTAGTAATTCCATGAAAATAACCAAAAACCCTTTTTACTGATGTCCAATGCTCATTCCTTGGCTTTACCATATACCTACTAAAAAATCCCACCACATGTGCAATGTATGGTCTATTACAGACCATTGCATACATCAAACTTCCAACCACACTAGCATATAGAACAAGGGACATGTCCTCTTCCTCTTCTGGTGTCTTTGGACACTGATCTTCATATAACTTTACACCTATAGGAATATGAACCTTGATTGATTTACATTCCTTCATATTAAACCTCTGCAATAGTATCTCGACATATTTCCTCTGATTTAACCATAGTTTTTTGTTTTCCCGATCTATTTTAATTTTCATGCCCAAAATTAAATTTGCAACACCAAGATCCTTCATGTCAAAGTTAAAGGACAACTGATTTTTCACCTCCTAGATAATATCCTTGTCATTTCTTATCAACAACATATCATCCACATACAAGACCAAACAAATAAGATGATCACCAATTAATTTGAAATACATACAATGATACACTTTTCTCCTTGTGAAGCCAAGTCCCAACATATAAGTATCAAATTTTTGATACCACATCCTTGGTGATTGCTTTAACCCATACAAGGAATTTTTCATTCTTCATACCAACTCTTTCTTTCCCTTCACAACAAATCCTTTTGGATGCTTCGTGTATATTTATTCTTGCAGATCCCCATGTAGGAATGTTGTATTCACATCCATCTGTTCGACTTCAAAATCAAATGCAACAACAAAAGATAAAATAAATCTAATTGAATTTAACTTGGTAACATGAGAAAAATATCTCACCAAATCCAATTCCCTCTACATAGGAATAACCTTTTGCTACTAACCGAGCTTTGTGTTTATCCGCTTTTACTTCTACATTTAACTTCTTCTTAAACACCCATTTGTTGCCAATGGGATTTCTTGAAGTTGGTAAATCCACTAGATCCCAAGCCTCATTCTTGTCCAAGGATGCCATTTTTTCAATCATGGTCTTTTTCCAAAGTTTTCCATCCTCTGAATCCACTACGTCTCTAATAGTTATAGGATCATATTCAATAATATACAAAGGAAAATCTAAATCAAAATTATGTGGAGTGTACCTTCCAATTTCCTTCTTTCTAGAACCGATCTCCTCAATTATGGAGTATGAGGATCTTCTTTTTTTGATTCCACTTCTTCTGTAGAGTCTGATTCATCATCCTTCAAATCAAACTCTATTTTTTTTGGTTCTTCCTTCATTGGTAAGAGTTCTTGTTTGACAACATATTTGATTTCTCTAAATACCACATCTCGGCTATACACTACCTTCTTAGTTTTTGGGTTCCAAATCTTATAACCTTTCAGACCATCTTTATACACAATAAAGATATACTTTTCAACCTTTTTATCTAGCTTACTCTTGTTTTCCTTTAGAACATGAACATACGAATCACAAAAAAATATCTCGAGATGTGTGAGACAGGGTTTCTTACCAGTCCATACTTTGTGTGGCATCTTGTAAGCTAGTGCCGATGAGGGTGATTGATTAACCATGTAACATGAAGTACCCACTTCCTTTTACCAAAATTATTGTCCTAACTCGACACCATAGAGCATGCACCTTGCTTTTTCCATCAACATCCTACTCATCCTTTATGAAACTCCATTATGTTGAGGGGTATATGGAGTAGTCTTGTGCATTGCTATACCACACTTATTAAATAATTATTCAAATTCATTTCCACAAAACTCTCCACCATTATTAGTCCTCAACACCTTAATTATGTTCTCTATTTGATTCTCCACAAGAGCCTTAAACTCTTTAAAACTGTCAAATACTTTAGATTTCTACCTAGGGAAATATATCCATGTGTTCCTAGATAATTCATTTATAAATGAGACATACTACATATATTTTCCCAATGATGTAACCGACACAGGTCCAGACACATCATTGTGCATCAACTATAAAATTCCCTTTGACCTCATTGCACTAGAGGGGAATATTGCCTGATTATGCTTATTATATACACAATGTTCATAGAAATTGAAATCCATAGATAATTTAGAAATACCTTCAACCATACCTTTACCATGTAGTATTCAAATACCCTTCTCTCTGGTATGCCCTTGTCTTTAATGCCACAACACAGTATTTTGTCCAAAGACTGTAGGAATTTTTTCTTCTTCAGATCCAATATCAGGAAAAATGGAAGTGTTGTACTCATCACTAATAATTCTTCCCTGCAACTTATACAGAATTCCAATCTAAACTCCCTTCAACAACACCATTTCTCCTCGAACCATCTAACAAGTTTCTTTCTCAAACAATGTTTTTACCCTTGCATCGTCCATTTTTATTACATAAATCAAATTTCTGGCCAATCCTAGGATGTGAAGAACACCTGGTAATTTTCTAATCCTTCCATCCATGAGATTCAAATTGAATTTTCCTCATCCTATGATTTTGGCTATCAATTCATCATATAGGAAAACATCACCTCCATCATAATTTTCATATTCAGAGAACCACTCCCTGTGGGGAATCATATGAAAGGATGTGCCTGAGTCAACGAACCATGCATCATGATCTTCATGTGTGTTTGATGAATACAAGTACACATCCCCTCCTTCTTCCGAGGATATTTTTTCTTATGTAGAAGGAGCATCTTTATATCCCTTCCCTCTCTCAACACTTTTGGATCTACATTGTTTCTTGTAGTGCCCTTCTTTTCCACATCTCTAGCGTACCTTTACAAAATTTTCGGGAGATTTAGATCCAACCTTAGATTTAGATCTCCCTCTTGAGGAATTAAATCTATTTCTTTCATGGGAGCGTCCTATTGCAAATAATGCATCTGTGCTCTATCCTTCCATGTTCTTCTGTCTCCTCTCCTCCAACAACAAGGATGAGACTACATCATTGAAACTTAAAGTAGTTGTATTAATACCTATGGCCATAAACAAACTATCCCACAAGTCTGGTAAAGAGAATAATAAACTGATACACTTATATTTATCTAAAATTTTAATATCAATAGATAATAATTGAATTACCACAATATTGAAGGCGTTCAAATTCTCTGTCACTGAGTCTCCATCTTTCATCC
Organism: Picea mariana; assembly: GCA_032191745.1. Taxonomy (NCBI): domain Eukaryota; kingdom Viridiplantae; phylum Streptophyta; class Pinopsida; order Pinales; family Pinaceae; genus Picea; species Picea mariana. The sequence continues at coordinate 30,656 of JASDQU010587253.1, read as the reverse complement.
TCAGGTTATAAAAATTCTTCCATAGGAACAATTTGTTTACCAGGGACTTAGACTGATACAAAGTCCCCAACTTATCCCATAATTCCTTAGTTGTAGCTTCCCCTGACACATTCATTAATACTGAATTTGAGAGACACAAGCAGATTGTGCTCCTTTCCTTCTAATCCGACTTTTTTCCAGTCTTCTACTAACATTACAATAGGTGTAGTACTTGGATCCACCGTGATCCACTGATCCTTGTCTACCAACAAATATTCCATCTCGAGCTTCCACAAATACAAAATTTTCCCATTAAATTTCTTGATCTCTATTTTCGAACTGCCTGCCATTTCTTTTCACATGAAGAATCAATACTTCAAATATCCCACTGTGAAAAGGCTTGTCACAAACCCAATCCAAACCCCTGACCACAAAGGATTCCACCTGAAGCCAATAATTTCTTTGATACCAATTGTATATTTTAACCTTGTAAAATTATTTACTGTAAAAATATTTTCAATAAAAACATAAAAGATACAATTGCACACACACACACATTACACATGGATTTTACCCTGGAAACCCAAACCGAGAAAATTAGCAACATGTTTAGAGTTGTACCTCTAATACTCTATTCATCATATTAATTGTTTACACTATAATATACATATAGGATCTTGTGGCATTAAAACCCCTAATCCATTGATCCATATTATTCAACAACCCTAATTCCTTAACCGAAATTAGAAAACCATCTGCAAAAACCATGTGCCAAAAAACCACAAAAAATGAACGCAAAAAACCACCAAAAATGAACCAATTTTTTTCTCAGGGGATCCCTCCCCTGAACCCTCACAAACCTTTTGAATCAGGTATTTTAAGCATCCCCGAGACCCCATTTTCTCCCATATTAGTTTATAGTACATGGGATCAATTTTGCAAAGAATATAACACATAACCAACACTCATTTAATGGTTGAGCCCTTAATTTTCTTGGGCACCTAAACTCACATTTGATCAAGGTGACCTTTGAATTACCATCCATTAAATAAATAACATTATTATGCTCGAATTTATTTATTATATAAATTTGAGAAGTAGTGACATCCTTTCAATTGCTATCCTACCTTCTATAAAATGAGATGAAGGAGACCTAAATAAAGGGTGTATAAGAATTCATATGCTTGGTTTTGCACTTGAAATACAATTCCATGTTATTTTTACTTCTCAAATATAATAACATATAATTGTAACTGTAGGATGTATTACAAAATAGGTAATGTGACAGACCAATTTCCTCATGTATTAAATAAGCAAAAATATTGAAAAGAATATGATATGTACAAATTTAAAAGTAGTCACTTTTTCTTGTAAATGTGAAAAGACATTGAAATAATGAAGGGGTATGACTCAAAATATGAGAAGTCATTACTTTTAGGTAATTGGACTTATTGTATACTATTTAATATGAGGTATTTTTTTTCTAAGAGGGGCAATAGATGAGATTTCCACAAGGAAGGGAGTGGGGTTACGTAATGTATCTAGGGAGGATAATATGGGGTATCTAGGGAGGTACCCAAGGGGATAATGATTGTAATATGGCCATAATAACGGAGTAGGTCCACTATGTAATTAAAAGGAAATACTTTAATAATAAGGGATAGTTGGAATGATAAGACCCCTACGAATACTCATGAGAAAGTATAAATACACATGAGTATCATTGTATTTAAGGTGGGTTGGATTGTATTGTCTTGTACCAAGCATGGCTTCTGGAGTGATTCCTTCCATAATGAGTATTTTATTTTGTTACTCAACCATAAGGGTTCTTCTTTATATTCTTGTGTTTTTCATGGTGAATGTTCTAGTATATTTGATGTTCAAGAGATTTATTTATGAATTTAAGGGATATATCCTCTCTTATATTTTGATGTTTTACTACAAGTAGTATTAGAGCTCTTTCTTGGGCATAAAGTAGGAGAACTTTTTGGCACAAAGTGGGATATTTTTTTTTTCTTATTTTTGCTGATTTTTGATGGAAAAAAGGATGACATCATTTAGGTCAATTTTTGAAACTTTTTGTGTATAATTTCAAGAAAATAGCCACATATCTGAATTCCTCTTGAAAAAATATCCAAGTTCAAATTTTTTTGTCCAAAATCGATTTTGTATATTGAAGTTGTTAAAATATTGGCCAATACTAAGAGGGGGGTTCAATCAGTTTTGCTTCTTCTTTTAATATTTTAACAATTATTAATTAACAAATTAATTAATCATAACAATTGATCAACAAGAATGTACTGAATACATAAATTTAAATATAACAATAACACGTACACATTACAATTTTGTGAGAGGCACCAATCTCTCTTCTTTTGAGGACCAAATCAAGGAGACACCAATCCCTTAGTTTTAAAGAACCAACTCTAGGAAGCACCAACTCCCTTGTTTCAGAGCACAAAATCCCTTATGAAATTAGCTTTAACTTGCAAAGATCCTCTCGAGCTCCTTCCTGTAACATCCGGCTCTACTGAGCACACTATTATGGACTTATTCTTTGAGGACACTTGCTTGCAAGTGATCTGGGTATGGTACATTGTGATTTCATTCAGATTATGGGTTATATATGATGATGTTGAGGTGTTATGGCTTATTTATTTATTAATGTATATATATTGACAGATGCTTTTGATGAGTTGTCTTGAGTGTGCAGGACATGTGATAGGTTAAGGATGTTGATGGCATCGATGGATTCCATTGGACTTTGGATTGAGCCAGGGAGTGAATTGTATTTATTGAGTATTTCATTTCACACAAATATGTTGTATTATTGATTATAGTATGATTTATGTATATTGAATTATTGAAAGTTTTTTTGTCAGTGGATGCAGGCTTGACGATGCTTGTTAACCTGACTCACATAAAGAGTAGAGGGGCCATGCACAGAAACCAAGCATTCAAGGGAGAGGTGTGACAATGTCCCTATCATAGCCTACTAACACTCCCACCATGGTCTGAACTGTAGGTTAACGATTACCTAGTTCGAGTGGTCCACGATGCCATGAGAGGAGACTGAGACAGTTGCTCACGAAGATCTCTAAGGAGCGTGCAATAGGGAAAAGTCCTTATTCCTTAGAATCCCTTAGTCTCTCACAAGGTCGACTAAGTGGAGTGTTGACTCCAAGGGTTGGAAAAATTCCAAAACAAGTCTAAGCCGAGTGGCAACCTTGGAGCACAAAGGTGCGTCTTGAAGGGCATGTCGCATAACTAAACTTAAGTCAATAAATCTAGATGACCTATAAAACATTGAAATATTAGACGTTGTTGGATTAACTAATTAATTAAACGATATATTATTAGTTGAAAATCCTAAAAAGAGTCTAAGCCTAAGTATAATATCTAGCCTTAGTCTAAGTTTAAGTTGGGCACTAATTAAAATATTAAATTTGGGATAAATCTAATTCTAGGAAAAGTGGGAAAAACATAAAGATTGCATAAAATGCACATGTGTGTATGAATTTAATAAAAATGAATTTTTAAATAGAATTAAATAATAACTTGAGAGGTTGGTTGTATATAGAATAGAATCTAGAGTCAAACTACACTAGTGTAACTAGAAGAAGACTCTTAATTAAACTCTAACTAAGATCTAGTCAGGGGACACCTCTTAAATGAGAATCCGGGGAACAAAGAGACACCTAGGAGTAAAAATAGGAACACATTGAGGATTGTGAGGGATTTTGACCTTTTAAATAAAATAAAAATGGTAAATGTTGGTGTAACTTGGGGAGATTGTGACAAGTGTGTGAGTGAGTAATCCAAATTAAAATTAACTAAAACGTTGATTACAGGTGCATGAGGACATGTGTCAATGAAAACAATTCTATAAAAACAAATTTTGGAGAAGGGAAAATGATCTTATTTTCTGAGCATTGGTATGCTGCCAAATTTTTGTTGGATTGTGTTTTACTTGTGAGAGTTGGGATACCAAGCTTGTAAAAAGAGTGGAAGCTCTTCCTTGCGAGGGAAAGTCTTGGAGCTATTATTGTTGGTTTATTGTGTGTGTCCCCTTTATTGCTTGGGGGGCTAAGGGGGAAGAAGAGTACCCCTAGAATTGGCTTATAGGTACCAGTGAGGTCTCTGGGATTAACAAGCAAAGGAAAGGAAGGAGCGCTAGACTTTGAAGGCATCTTTATTAAGCAACAATTCATTGGTTCTGGTATTTTTATATTCTGAATTTTATTCCTAGCATTAGTGTAGTTGTATGTTAGACTGATAAGGCCACTGTAGAGACATTGGAAAGCCTAGAATCCAATTGCTACGATTTCTATCAATGAATATTAGTTCAGAGTTAATATTTTTAAAATTTCAATTTCTTCCAATTGGATAATAATTATAGTGTTTTTATTTTAAATTTACAATGTAATACTAAACTTTTTTCGCTCTGTATTTTGGGATGGATTGATCCTGATTGTGGAATTTGAATTCATATTCAATATGGTCTATGTTCAAAAATTTATACCTTATCCATGTTTGAAGTTGAATGACAGAGTCTTTAGCTGAGATTATTTAGAAATTTAACAATGCATTGTTCGCTGGTAAACCAGTGTGTTAGTTCCGAAATTTTTTATGAGCCTCTATTCAATTTAATTTAAATACAAATAAATTCATCTAATGGGATTTGGGTCGAACTTGATTCTAAGTCCGAACTATGTCATTTTCTTGTTAAAGATTTTGTCAATTCAATTTCGTTGTAGTATGATCTCTATTGAATTTCATCAAATCTGATTTTATATCGTGTTTTTCCTCTGTCAAATTTGTTGATATGTCTAAAGTAGGTAGTATGAATGTCTGTGCTAATTTATAGATAAATCCAAAATACTTGGGATTAAGGGAAACCTATTAAAGTCTCTGGAATTTGAGTTTTAGTATATATCACGTTAGCCCTCTTTCCTTGACAAAGTTATACATGTGACCATGGTATAGAAACTAGGGCTAACCAAAAGTCGGTGCTACTCGAAGCTCTAGAACTCTAGTGCTTTGGAAGTTTTTAACTTCAACACTCCTTTCCACCCAAAGTGATTACCCGCCGAATTCAGTCGTAAAGTGAAGTTGACCGATAGTTGTGGGTTAACCCTAAATTTTACTTACCTTCGTCGATGATTATAGATTTAATCGAATGACTAGGGAAGATTATCCTCATGCAAGAATATATTGTGGAGAATCACTTCGAAACTCCGGGCTTCAAGGTTTTTCTCCACTTTCATAACCTTAGATTGTTTCACTTGGATTGCCGAACCTCCGAAGGGCTTGGAGATCTGATGGCTTACACTCCTCGTTAGATCAGCGGTGGTCATCCACTCCGGATTTTGGAACTTTGGGAGTTTCTCATATTTTTGCAACAACGACTCTGTTTTGCCGAAGTACCGAATTCCGATTAACTCAGAGATTAACCGTTCCCACACCTTACTTAGATCTACGACTAGAAGAAGCTCTGGGGATTTGGGCTTCAGAAGTTTTTGCAGCTACAACTCTGATACCATATGTAATGTTCCCTCCATTAAGACTTAAAATAAGTGTGTACAATAGTGATTTTTTTTTTTTAAATGACAGTTAGGACTAGTGATAAGTGACAATAACATACATCAATATTACACATTCTATTCTCATTTTCATCATTATGCAACAAAAATCAATTACAACATCACTGTTATTCATAGATCAACCATATCACATAAATTTAACAAAAGATGTCTACCCGCCCAACCTACCCTGCACGGTTAGGATCTCCAAGACACATAATCGAGACTCAACCATTTAGGGTCTCAAGACTGGACACTGTTCCGACGAACAAAGAGGTATCTAAATCCCTAAACCAATCCTAGAAGTACCAATCAAGACTAGAATTAAAATATAAATCACTTGCTCAAAGGATCGAACAAACAATATTTTATGATCTACTTAACATACTATATTGAGTTTAAAAATCTTCTGATGACATAACAAAAGTTTCAAGTAAAACTCATCGTACCATTGAATTCCGATTTGCACAATTCAAACTAAAACATTATTAGAGACGTAGGTGATGAATTTCGAGTTATTCAATTAAACATTGCCTAATATCATTAGGATTTAAGATCAATAATTTTTTTTAAGCCACCATAAATCAATCGAATGATCCATATTGATTACAATAATAATCTCATTAATGTGAAATTATTAATGCAATTCCTTTACTAAATGATTTATTTAATATATCAAAATTTTAAATTATATATATCCTAAGGACCAAATTGGGAAGGTCTAAGACCCTCACAGTCTTGTAAATCCAATATATTAAACATACATTTTTAATGTCTCTTCAATAAAAGAATAATTTAATTAGTCCCAAAACATTTTAATGTGTCTTCAATATAAGATTAACTCAATTAGTCCCAATATTTTAATGTCTCTTCAAGGGTTCTATTATTACCATTCCAGTTAAACTTTTAAGGTTCTCCCAAATTGACTACTCAGGTTTGCAATCACCCATAACCAAATAAATAGAAGCTAAATTCAAAAACTTTAGGGAGAAAGAGTTAAAACTAAGATTACATTCAAATATCAGATGTGCATGAATAAGTTAAATTATTGATTGCACTCAGATTTTAGTTTATTCAAGACAAAAAAATTGAATTTATATCCATGACACTTTTAGGGAGAGCGACATTCATGTCACCTTTGAAGTTGAAATATCTATTCAATTAGTAGTGTTATAGCTTGTGAACATCCCTAACAAACAATTGTTTTAAAAATAGAAAAGTAACTGAGTAGAAATATTAGATGATCCCTCATAAATATACCAATGAACTGTAACATCCCAATCTTGCAAGCACATGTTATTGACTTATTCTTTGAGGACACTTGTGTGAGAGTGATCCAGTTTCACTATATGGATGTCTTTTTGCTTATGGATTCTTGTGATGATGTTGATGGATTATGATGTTATGTTATTTGATATCTTGTATTGACATATATTATTGACGAGTTTCCCCTGAGTGTGCAGGACACTAGATAGATTGAGGATGCCACTAGAATCAATGGACCTCCTTGGACTCCGGATCGAGTGAGGGAGTGGACTGTATTGGTTTGGGTATTTTTATTTATGCATATGTGACATATGATCGGGTATGTTATGATGTTTATGGATCATTGACAGTGTTTCATTGATGGATGTAGGATGCCAATTGCTTGCTAATCAGACTCACATAAGGAGTAAAGGGTCATGCATGACCATATATTGAGAGAGGTGTGGTACCAGCCCTGCCAAAACCTACTATCACTCCCACCATGGATCGAATTGTAGGTTAACGATTACCTAGTTCTGGAGATCCATGATGCCGTGAGGGAAGACTGAGACAGTCGCTCACAAAGATTCTAAGGGGCACACAATAAGGCAAGGTTCTTATTCCTTAGAGGCCCCTAGTCTCTCACAAGTTTTCCTAAATGAGGTATTAACTCCAAGAGTTGTAAAACTACCAAAACCAGTCAAAGGCAAGTGTTACCCTTGGAGCACGTAGTGCGCCTTGAAGGGCACGTTGCATAAATAAAACTTGAATAAAGGCAAGTGGCACCCTTGGAGAATAGAGTGCATCTTGAAGGGCACATCGCGATTTTTAATAAAGGTGAGCCAATGAACCTAGGTGCCTAGAAAACAATATTTGTTTTGACAATTTTAGATTTAAAATAATTATTAAATGGGTAATTTTTATTAACTATAAAATATCCTTAAAAATTCTAAGCCTAGTTTAAAGATTTGAGCCTAAGCCTAAAGTGGGTAAGAAGACTAAAACTGAATTATAAATTTAATAAATGGTGGTGGATGAAGAAAAATCAAGTTAGGTATTGAAAGAGTAAAAACAAATTATATCTAAATATTTAATTATGTAATTGTGTGCAAAAGAATGCCAAATTGGAAACTAAGATAAGAAATGAAATAACTGTAAAAAGAATGTGGAAGCATAGAAAGGTATCTAGTCTAGTCTAACTAAAGAACTTTCCTAAATTAAACACCACTAAGTTTTAGAAAGACGTCAGTCATTAAAAAGGAAATAAAGGAAATAAAGGGACAACTAGGAGTGATTTTAGGAGTGCTTTTAGGATGGGTGAGGGAAATTCACAATTAATTAAATTGAATTATGGATTTATTAGTGCAACCAAGGGAACAAGTGACAAGTGTATGGGGGAAATAATTCCTAATTAAATTATTAAAAAAATGAATTAAATGTGAAAATGGAAAGTTATCACTAAGAAACATTCTATAAAGGAAATGGCTAAGAGGAGGAATGGATCTGGACTTGTATGAGTAAAGTTATGTTGCCCAAATTTCTTTGACTAGTTTTACTTGTGAGAGTTGGGATGCCGAGCTTGAGAGGGAGTGGTAGGTTGACCTCGTGAGGCAAGCTAGGAGTTAGATTTTTCTCTGGTTTTGTGTGCATGGCCCCTTTGTGGCTCGGGGGGCTAATGGGGAAGAAGAGTACCCCTACCATTGACTCAGAGGTACGGTGAGGTCTCAACGATTAACAAGCGAGAGCAAGGAGGAATCGTTAGCTGCTGAAGAACGTCAACAAACCATTCGCGGGTTACCATACTTATGTTATAAATTGTATTTGTAATTAGTTAAAATTTTGTATATGTATTTAGATATTGATGAATATTGTAATGGATTTATGGAATAGTAGTTGGTAAATTTAATTGACATCTTGATCTGATAATGAAGAGGGTTGTGTGTATAATTTTTGCAAGTAGGAATGGTATGTTCTTGAGTAAAAGGACCATGTTAAAACCCTTTATTTTTAATGAGTACTTACTTATTTATAAGATTCTTAAACAATCATAACAACCATCAACAAACCCTTTAACACAACAAATTAGTTGAATTAGTTCTCCCCTCACTTGGGCTATACATCCCAGTCCAGTTTCCTTTGGATCTTTTCCTTTAATGCTCAAACTGTCAAAATAGGTGCTTTACAAGGTTCATAATGCTTTTTAGATGGCTCCATTGTCTCCATAACGTCCAAAATACCCTAGCTGGGCTCTTCTTGCACCTGGTTTGGCCAAAACATGAGAAGAAACCACTCCCTGGAATTTTCCCAAATTCTTTGTTGTCTTTGTTCTCCAAAATGCGTGTGTGCATGACTAACCAGGCTTGCAGGCATTTCCCTTGCAAAAACCTAGCTCCTATAGCATACCGAACATGT
>JASDQU010587253.1:10073-21418 GCA_032191745.1 Picea mariana | reverse complement strand
GGAGAGCGACATTCATGTCACCTTTGAAGTTGAAATATCTATTCAATTAGTAGTGTTATAGCTTGTGAACATCCCTAACAAACAATTGTTTTAAAAATAGAAAAGTAACTGAGTAGAAATATTAGATGATCCCTCATAAATATACCAATGAACTGTAACATCCCAATCTTGCAAGCACATGTTATTGACTTATTCTTTGAGGACACTTGTGTGAGAGTGATCCAGTTTCACTATATGGATGTCTTTTTGCTTATGGATTCTTGTGATGATGTTGATGGATTATGATGTTATGTTATTTGATATCTTGTATTGACATATATTATTGACGAGTTTCCCCTGAGTGTGCAGGACACTAGATAGATTGAGGATGCCACTAGAATCAATGGACCTCCTTGGACTCCGGATCGAGTGAGGGAGTGGACTGTATTGGTTTGGGTATTTTTATTTATGCATATGTGACATATGATCGGGTATGTTATGATGTTTATGGATCATTGACAGTGTTTCATTGATGGATGTAGGATGCCAATTGCTTGCTAATCAGACTCACATAAGGAGTAAAGGGTCATGCATGACCATATATTGAGAGAGGTGTGGTACCAGCCCTGCCAAAACCTACTATCACTCCCACCATGGATCGAATTGTAGGTTAACGATTACCTAGTTCTGGAGATCCATGATGCCGTGAGGGAAGACTGAGACAGTCGCTCACAAAGATTCTAAGGGGCACACAATAAGGCAAGGTTCTTATTCCTTAGAGGCCCCTAGTCTCTCACAAGTTTTCCTAAATGAGGTATTAACTCCAAGAGTTGTAAAACTACCAAAACCAGTCAAAGGCAAGTGTTACCCTTGGAGCACGTAGTGCGCCTTGAAGGGCACGTTGCATAAATAAAACTTGAATAAAGGCAAGTGGCACCCTTGGAGAATAGAGTGCATCTTGAAGGGCACATCGCGATTTTTAATAAAGGTGAGCCAATGAACCTAGGTGCCTAGAAAACAATATTTGTTTTGACAATTTTAGATTTAAAATAATTATTAAATGGGTAATTTTTATTAACTATAAAATATCCTTAAAAATTCTAAGCCTAGTTTAAAGATTTGAGCCTAAGCCTAAAGTGGGTAAGAAGACTAAAACTGAATTATAAATTTAATAAATGGTGGTGGATGAAGAAAAATCAAGTTAGGTATTGAAAGAGTAAAAACAAATTATATCTAAATATTTAATTATGTAATTGTGTGCAAAAGAATGCCAAATTGGAAACTAAGATAAGAAATGAAATAACTGTAAAAAGAATGTGGAAGCATAGAAAGGTATCTAGTCTAGTCTAACTAAAGAACTTTCCTAAATTAAACACCACTAAGTTTTAGAAAGACGTCAGTCATTAAAAAGGAAATAAAGGAAATAAAGGGACAACTAGGAGTGATTTTAGGAGTGCTTTTAGGATGGGTGAGGGAAATTCACAATTAATTAAATTGAATTATGGATTTATTAGTGCAACCAAGGGAACAAGTGACAAGTGTATGGGGGAAATAATTCCTAATTAAATTATTAAAAAAATGAATTAAATGTGAAAATGGAAAGTTATCACTAAGAAACATTCTATAAAGGAAATGGCTAAGAGGAGGAATGGATCTGGACTTGTATGAGTAAAGTTATGTTGCCCAAATTTCTTTGACTAGTTTTACTTGTGAGAGTTGGGATGCCGAGCTTGAGAGGGAGTGGTAGGTTGACCTCGTGAGGCAAGCTAGGAGTTAGATTTTTCTCTGGTTTTGTGTGCATGGCCCCTTTGTGGCTCGGGGGGCTAATGGGGAAGAAGAGTACCCCTACCATTGACTCAGAGGTACGGTGAGGTCTCAACGATTAACAAGCGAGAGCAAGGAGGAATCGTTAGCTGCTGAAGAACGTCAACAAACCATTCGCGGGTTACCATACTTATGTTATAAATTGTATTTGTAATTAGTTAAAATTTTGTATATGTATTTAGATATTGATGAATATTGTAATGGATTTATGGAATAGTAGTTGGTAAATTTAATTGACATCTTGATCTGATAATGAAGAGGGTTGTGTGTATAATTTTTGCAAGTAGGAATGGTATGTTCTTGAGTAAAAGGACCATGTTAAAACCCTTTATTTTTAATGAGTACTTACTTATTTATAAGATTCTTAAACAATCATAACAACCATCAACAAACCCTTTAACACAACAAATTAGTTGAATTAGTTCTCCCCTCACTTGGGCTATACATCCCAGTCCAGTTTCCTTTGGATCTTTTCCTTTAATGCTCAAACTGTCAAAATAGGTGCTTTACAAGGTTCATAATGCTTTTTAGATGGCTCCATTGTCTCCATAACGTCCAAAATACCCTAGCTGGGCTCTTCTTGCACCTGGTTTGGCCAAAACATGAGAAGAAACCACTCCCTGGAATTTTCCCAAATTCTTTGTTGTCTTTGTTCTCCAAAATGCGTGTGTGCATGACTAACCAGGCTTGCAGGCATTTCCCTTGCAAAAACCTAGCTCCTATAGCATACCGAACATGTGGGCAAATTTGTCACACCATTAGTGAGATATCCCCTTCTCGACGGAGGTCCTGGTTGTATGGCCCCCACATGACCACGTCCTGGTGCCAAATCCCAACCTGCACGCACAATCTATTGCAGTGGTCACATGCAAGAACATGACCGAGGGCAGGGGATAAGCCCCAACCCCTTCCTTTCCCTCTACATAAACTTGTCTTAATTCTTATATTTTTTGAGTGGTATATGGTTAAGAACCATATGGAAGGCGGGCTACTAGCTCAACCTACACCAAATCCTTGCCCATGCCCGAAGGTCACGAGTTTGACTTTGGTGGAGTCCAAAAATTTTATATAATTGCAACCAATCACAGGGTGCCATGTGGCATCCCCTGGCTGGGCTACGTGGCCCCCTTCCAATCTCACGTACATGGACACATGATTGGTCCACAACCTTTGCTACATCATCCACTTCACAGTCAACACCCGAACATCATCCACTACACAATCAACACCTGCATAGTCAGCCACTACATAGTCACCAGTCCAGTGAGCCTGCCATGTAGGCAGTACGACCTGCCATGTCAGTTGTATGACCTTCCACATTGGTAACATGACCCTGCCACATAGAAAATACAACCCTGCCTCGTGTCAGTATGACCTGACACATCAACAACTTTGCCCAGTCAATAATCCATGTCACCCTGCCATGTGTCAGTATAGTGCCACGCTGGCCATAGGATGCCACATATCAGTACGGTGCCATGTCAGTCGTATGGTGCCATGTTTCAATACGATGCCATGTCAGTCATATGGTGCCATGTGTCAGTACGGTGCCACGTCAACACCTCTGCCTAGTCAATAGCCCACGTCACCCTGCCACGTGATGGTACAATGCCACATCAATAGTACAATGCCATGTCAACAATATGGTGCCACATGTTAGTACGATCACCCTGCCACATGTCCATACGACTTGTACATAATGTATGGACTGCATAGTCAATGATTTTTTTACATGTTTGGGAAAACAAACATAATGCGATATCTCTTGACAACAACGTCCATTTGAACCCGTTCAAGTTACTTTGGGATCATGGGGGCGAGTCCTGCACATGAGTCTGTTTTGAAGCGATTCTGAGAACTTTGATTTTTGAGCTTATTTGATCCCTTGGACCAGGTTAAGAACCTTTGACCCTCTTCCATCCCTCATACTAGATGTGCAAGCTCTTGAATTCTTACTAGATGTTATTTAATGATTTATGTTAGTTTTTCCTTTAAATGGTTACAAAATAAGAAAATGTAATTGATATGGTATTGATCTTCTTTGGGGGCTCTTAATGAAATTGTACATCTGATTCTCCTTACGCACTCCTAGAAGATATCCTTATTATGAAAATGAATAGTTAAGCTACTCAAGTTATATTTTCTTATGCGCTTGATTCATTATTCATTATGTGATACCCTCTTTCTCATGCACTTCCTTTATCTCTAAATATTTCAAGTGTGATAGAATAATATGTTGTACCTGGAAAATTGATGATTAGGTGAGATTGATGATCTAGTTAATTGTGATTTATGTTGGAATGCTTCATGGTGGAATTTGTGGCATTGATAAATATGTATGTTTGTAGTAAATTGTCACACCTTGAATAAATAGATGTATGATTTTGCGCCTTGAAAATAAATAAAGTTGATTACTTTGCGCCTTAACTTTTGTCGCTGTATGATTGATTTAGTTATTAAATCTTCTTGCGCCTTGGAATTTTTGTGATGTGAAAATGGTTATTAGAACACTATTGAGTCATGGATTATCATTGATGTTGTTTATTTAACATAGTTGGTTTGGACTTGATTGTGTTAGTGGCATGTAGACACCTCCTTGTTCCTTAGAACAATCACTAGCCCTGAGACTTTAAATGGTTAAAATCAATTGGAACCTGGGCTTGAGCATTTCTCATGTGTCCTGGAGGTCCTAACCTTGCAAGGTAGGTTGGGCGGGTAGTATCTTTATGCAATATTTATGTTATCTTTATTATCTTCATGTTATCATTATGTTATCTCATGTTATCCATGTCTTCACTGATGATTATCCATATGTGATGAGTTGAGTGATTAAAAGTATTGATGATTCTAGTTGATCGCGATGGTTGATCTTGCTTCACCATTCTTGTTGCTCGTTGATTATGTGTTTTTATTCGAATATGATGACGTGTTGATTATATGTTGTTACTGAATATGTTGATGCGTCGGTTGCGACATTATCTGATTATGATGATGAGACACTTGTAATTCCTTTAATTATGATGTAATTGATTTGTGTTCCTATGATTTATATTGTTGACGTTAAATTCCTAATTTTTACCTTCTATGCTTCACTTTCCTAGTCGTAACAGAGGGGCCGTTACATATGGTATCAGACTGGGTTCAACCCCATGACTTGGGATCATTACGCCTTCCACTGTATTAAACACTTGATTAATAATTTATTGCTAATATAAGTGAATTTTTCCATGAAGGTAATCATGGTTAGAGGATGTCGCGAAGGCATACGAAGTGGTGCTAGAGGAGGAGGGGTGACACCTCCAGTAGCATCCACGCTAGAGGGGTCTAACCCCCTAAGAGAAGAACAAGTCATTGGACAAGAGACGATTGTTGTGGGGGATGTGGTTGGGTTGATGATGTCCTTTCAAAGGATCTCAGAGGCCTTTATTAGCCTTCTGGATAGAGATGAGGTCAGGGCGCTTATACCCCTGAGGGTCCATAACGCGCCCTAGCTAGTACTGGTAGCATTCACTGAGAACTGGAGAAGGTAAAGTTTCTTGAGTTCTTGGGTGCCACGGATGACACAAACACCAAGGCATGGTTGGAGAACATGGCGATGTGCTTCACACTTCGTGACTACACCTCCAACATGAAGGTCCGCATGGTGGTATTTCAGCTGAAGGGGAGAACTCTTTTATAGTGGAAGACACTCCCACCACAACTTAACATGTCCGTCGAAGACGTGTCATGGAAACTATTCAAGGAGCGGTTCAATTCTTTACAACAGGGAATTCGTACGGTGCCCAAGTATGAGGACCGTTTCATGGAATTGCTTAGGTATGCTCCACATATGAACATCGAGAAGCTCAAAGTCAACAAGTTTGTGTTTGGCCTTAATGTCAACATTCGTGTGAAAGTGAGGATATTAATGCCTCAGACGTTGCATGATGTTGTTCAGAAGGCCCTTATAGTTGAGGAAGAGCTGATCAATGGGGGTCAGAGAAGGAATCCTACGAGTCTGATGTGACATACGACATCTAGTGTGCAACAACATCAAACAACAGCTAGACATCCATCAGGGTATCGAGGAAATCCAAGAGGATCCACTTTCATGACACCACGATGACTGGTGCCTCAACAAAAAACTCCCTACAAAGGACCACAACATCATCCATGACAACAATAGTTCAAGCTTGTTCAGTAGAACATACAAGGGTTCCAAGCTGGTGGGCCGTCAACTTCTACTTTGGGGACCATGAGTACTAGACCGAAGACCGGATGTTGGACATGTGGAGAGCCACATTACCAGCGTTCCTATCTGGTTGAGAGGTCCAGAGAAACTGGGTCAACCAGACACACTACAGTAGGAGATTTTGGCAAGGCCCACCAGATTCATGCAATGGTGAATAACCACCAGGCCGAGCACTAGTCTACTGTGCTCGAGATGTCATGTACCATCACTGAACAGACCTTTAGTATTTTGATAGATCCAGGTGCTACAAAGAGATTTATTTCTAGTGCAATGCTAAAGAGAACTAAGGTAAAGGAAATCAAACATGTCGAGTTTAACTATGTGGAAATGGCTTCAAGAGCCAAGAAGAAGGTTGGAGGAAAGGTTATGGACTATAGGCTTAACATGGGAGATTTTTTCATGAAGTCCAACCTGTACGTCACAATATTAGGATCTTATGACGTCGTGATCGATATGGACTGGTTGGAATCACATGAGGCGATACTCAACTGTAAGAAGAAACGATTGAGTTTGACCGATAATGAGGGAAACAGATGAGTGATTGTAGGAATAAATCAGGGAGTTTCCCTAAGGTTCATCTCTTCCCTACAACTACAAAAGAGCATGCACAAGGGATGAGATCTATCTGTAATTCTAGCACTGAATGACAAGGGAATAGTGGAAGGATTAGAAAACCTTATGGTAATACGAGAGTTTGCAGATGTGTTCCCAGAAGAGTTACCATATTTTTCGCCTCAAAGAGAGATAGAATTTACCATTGACTTAAAACCTGGAACTGAACTGATATCAAGGATGCCTTATCAGATGTCGACCCCTGAGTTACATCAATTGAAGATGCAACTGAAAGAGTTGTTGGAACTAGGACTTATACGTCCAAGTGTGTCACCTTGGGGTGCACCTATTATTTTCATACGAAAGAAGGACGGGTCGTGGAGACTCTGCATTGACTACCGTCAATTGAACAAGAAAATGATCAAGAACCAATATCCATTTCCAAGAATAGACGATTTTTTTACCAAATGAAAGGCGCGACGATGTTTTCAAAGATCTACTTGAGATCATGATATCACCAGTTATGAATCAAAGATGAAGACATTCCTAAGACCACATTCAAGACGAGGTTTGAACATTACGAGTTTACCATTTTACCGTTTGGACTGACAAACACCCCAAGTGTATTTATGATCTCGATGAATGTAAGGTCTCTTCCAACAGAGCCTTATAAAACATAAATTTAATTAGAGAAGTGCTATCCTAACATCTTTACAATTCCTTATTCAACATATAACCATAATAACCATTCAACATAATTAAAATTTATGAGTAGATCATAATAAATTACATAATCACAACAGAATAATGAAAATACATACCTCTAACTGATGCTACTACTGTTCTCCAACTCTGCCTTATGCTCTGCCCAAAACCGTCTAACCTCCCAACCATCTAGGAACAGAGCCTCTCCGGCTCCCTAGCTCCAGGATTCCGTAAGGATTGCTGCCCCCCGAGATCAAAACTCTCAGCAACAGGTGCCCCCTATCTTAGTCCCACAACAAGCTTCTCCAGCCAAAAACCAGTAATACAGTCTTCCAATCTCTCCAAAAAATAAAAGTTCTCCAATACAGTCTCCCAATATGAAAATAATTCTCCCTCCCAAAGTCCCCCTCTCTTGAGTGTTTTTTTTCCCCTCATATCCTCCTTTCCCCTTCTCTCATTCACCACCTTCTCCATTTCATTAAGACTCACCCACCTTATCCCTCCATTCAATGCCAACCACCTTATCCTCTTATCTTAAATGGTTCCATCGTTTGATACAAAATAATAATTAATAATTTATTAAACTAGATTTTATTAAACAGATATTTAATCATTAAATTCATTAATTAGTTAATTAAACCAATTCACATTCAACAAATATTTAACCAGCACAATTAATGAACTAATTATTTAAACTAATATACATTAAACAATTAATTAAACAATGACAATTGATTAAATACTTAGGGTTGTTACATACACCCACCCTTCAGGAAACTTCTTCCCGAAGTTAAAGTATTTTATGATACAAGGGAAAAGACACATGGTTCACACATTCATATCAAATAACCAACATTATTAGTAAGTAAGTCAAGAAAAACCATACATACTAGTGTACATGTACAAGAAATGCATGTGTAGCTAGTACATACAAGTCTCGTGCATGTACTAATAACAACAATTATCACCCTTATAGTCATTTATGTATGCATCCAATCCAATCAATAAGACTATTCATTTTATAAAAGATAATAAACCAATGAAATGTTCATGAATTCACTTAATTACAATAATCTAGCTCAACAATTTTATTTAGACAATTGTGGTTTAGTTACGTAATTATGAATATTCATATACACACATTTTCTTTTCAGAAGGAAAGACAATAAATTCCACCATAAGACAAATCTCCATACACTCTCAAATATTTCTACTCATCCTTCCTCCCTAACTTACTTCCATCTTCCATTCCTATCCTTCCTCTGCTAGACTATCTTGGAGCGTCAACTATATTGACCTAACTCCAAATAGAACCCATAAGCGGAAGTGTCACTATCTTGACCAAGCTTCCCCAACAGGCAACTGGCAGTCATCATCACACGTTTAGGGGAGCATGAGCTAACACCGTCCTCCCATGACTCCAGGTTTTGGAGGATACACGGTGGGAAATGAATCCACCCCTCCTAACAGGACTAGGGTCCACACCCTACAATGGAATATACAATGGCACCGTCTTCCTGGGATTTTTTTCATCATTTATTTGGTTTTATGCAGTCTCACCACCTGAAATCCTGCATTGGTCCACGTATCATAGCAATGCATCCAAACCAATATAATTTCACATACAAAGATTCATACCATATTGTTTCTCGGTTAATGGTCATGACATCTACTTTCACTATCATTATCCCTTGGCCATTTCATAGCCCAATGACCTGCAGATTAGTCTGTAACACAAACTCATACATATCTATGCATTGTCATCATGTAATTGCATACAACCATAATTTCAATTCGGTATCCGCGTACCAACAACTTTAACATCAAAGTTTTCAAGTTAGAAATAGATCTCATAATATCCCATAATTCAATTAACGTTACCCATTCATAGAATTATCATTTACATAATAGATTGCATCATATCCAACATCATTCAAACATCATTTAAACCTTCATAGGATTCTCATTCCCACAATATATCGCATCATATCCATCATCATCAATAACATTTAAACATTCATAGAATTTACATTCACATAGTAGATCGCATCATATCCATCATCATCAATAACATTTAATCATTCATATAATTTACATTCACATAGTAGATCGCATCATATCCATCATCATTCAAACACATTTAAACATTCATAAAGGTTCATACATCTTAAAAGTTCAAGTGTATCATTTAATAGTTTCACTGTGAATAGAAAATAAAGGTGTTTAGGCCGTATGTAATCCTAGCTTTCTAAGTCAAAAGGTAGTGTTACATACTCCCAACCTTCAAGAAACATATTCTCGAGGTGTTAAAAAAAAGTGAGGGATAATCTCGTCGTAATATCTCGGAATCCTCCCAAGTAGCATATCCTAGACTATACTTGTCCCATTGGACCTTAAATTGGTCTACCAGACGGTTCATGAGCTGTCAGACTCTATGGTCCAATATGCGTAACGATTCTACCATGAGGGTTCCCGCGTCTAATACCTGCAATTCCTTCCAATTTAGTTTATGTGATTCATGAGCAACATAATGACGCAGAACAAATACATGAAAAACATTATGAGTTTTATGCAAGTGGGGTGGCAGTACAAGATGATAGGCAACGGGTCCAATCTTATCTTGGATTTTGAATGGTCCTATAAATCGAGGTGACAACTTTGTCCCCTTTCTGAACCGTATGGTACTCTTATCAGGCCTGATACGAATGAAAACCTGATCTCCCACTTTATAACTTCAGTCAGTCCTGTGTGCATCCACATAAATTTTCTATCTATCTCGTGCTTCCTTTAGACTCTGCCTAATCTGAATCACCTGTTCCTCCATCTCTTGAATCAATTCTGGCCCAACTATTACTCGGTCTTCTAACCTCTCCCAACTCAATGACATTCTACATGGCCTTCCATACAGAGCTTCATAGGGTGGCATTCCAATGGAGCTATGAAAACTATTATTGTAGGCGAACTCTACCAAAGGTAGGTACTTCTCCCAATGGGTTTGATTATCCATGATGTATATCCTAAGCATGTCTTCCATAACCTGATTTACTCTTTCGGTTTGCCCATTTATTTCAGGATGATAAGCTGTACTTAAGTTCAACTGAGTCCCCAACGCTGACTGCAAACTTGTCCAAAACCTAGAAGTGAATCTAGAGTTCCTATCTGAAATGATATTCTTAGGTATCCCATGCAAACAGATGACCTCACTTACAAACACGCGTGCCACATCAGTGACATCGTAAGTGTCTCTAACCAGAATAAAATGAGCACTCTTGGTTAAATTATCAACTATCACAAGAATAACATTGTGTCTATAAGATGTGAGCGGCAACCCCACAAAAAAATCCATGGAAATGACTTTCCACTTGGACATAGGAACATCATGTGGTTGTAGGAGACCTGCCGGGTGATGGTGGTCGGCTTTCACTTGTTGACACTCTAGGAATTTGGTGATGAAATGGACTACATTTCACTTCATGCCTACCTAGAAGAAAATCTTCCTCATGTTTGCATACATCTTCTTCACACCCGGATGCACAATAAAGTGCTCTATGGGCTTCCTTCAGTATGATGCTTTGAATATCCCCACTTTCAGGGATGTACATCCTTCCTCGATATCTTAGTAGTCCGTCTGCTTCCAGACTATATCCTTCATACTTTGGATCTAATTTACTCCCACTCTGGAGGTTTGAGGTAACCTTTAAATACCAATTGTYCCCAAGGAGTTGCGTCAACACACGTTCCCTCAAATTGAGTTTTAAGGGTACCAAGGAGAAGACACGTGGTCTCCTGCTTAAGGCATATGTGACCACATTTTCCTTTCCTTTGATGTATGAAATACCAAAATTGTACTCACTCATAAACTCAGTCCATCACCTTTTCCTGGAATTTAGATCCCTTTGAGTGAAGAGATGTTTTAAACTTTGATGGTCTATTTTGAGCTCAAAGTTTCACCCTACTAGATAGTGCCTCCAAAGTTTCAGAGCTAGCGTTACAGCTGCCAACTCTAAATCATGAGTAGCGTAAAGTTCATCGTGTTTCTTCAACTTCCTTGACA